>CM076579.1:138445628-138602657 GCA_034641835.2 Pinus albicaulis
AGAATATTTAGTGATGCTCAATCCCGCATGACTTCTTGATCAATAGCACTATGTTCACGTTCTCTCCATGATATGGTCATCCTGCAAAATTTCAATAATTCGTTCATTAGCTACGCATTTTTCATTTTTGGGTTGCGCATACGCAACTTTCTTTGTGCACAGTCGCGTGTATACGCGACTTGGTCATCACCAACCCGCGTATGCGCAAACCCGTGATTTTTAGCAAGAGATTCTATGGTGAAAATTCCTAAATTTTAATTTATGAACGGACAAAATGAATAGCAAGGATGGTTTATGAGCTTACCTAACAAATTCGGTGCGATTTGACGGTCGGTTGCTCCTGTTTTGACGAAAGAAGTTTTTTTCTCCAGAGCACTTTTTTCCAAATCAACAATGTAACAATGAACCAAATATGAGGTAATTTGTCTATTTATGTCCAAAAAGTTGAAAATTTTCGCAAAAAATTGTTATGCTTATTTTTTCAATCTATCTTAAGCTGTATAACCCGGATGCTTGGAAGTGCCCAGATTGGTATGTTTTCAGGTACATTTTGACGAATTTGAGTTTTTTCCCGGTTTTTGATCCATGACTACTGAATCGTCATGGAAGGTATATGATCTTCACCGGCATATAGGTTAGGGAATCCACTTTCCGTTGCATCTTGCATACTAGCCTCCATACTGATCACTTGCCATAGGGTCGATCCCATCAGGTCATGAGTATTACACCCATTTCACTCGCCGATTATTTAATCACGACTTGATGGTAGAGCCTTCCTTTACATGGGCTTCTTAGTTAGTTCCTCGCTATCACTTGTTGCCCATGCTGCGTTTTATGTAGGCTCGGGAGTCCTCTTTAGTCCCTCCATGACTTATGTGTTGAAGCTTCATTCTTCTTCTTCCTCACTATCATTTTTCTGGCTTTTACCCTAGAGGCTCCCTGGTGTCATTAAGTTGTATTACTGCATTGCATATTGGCTACTTGTTTATCCTGGCCTTTAGCCGACTTCATTTGGACTCGATGTTTAAGCCAAATTTTGACCTTGACTATCTGTACAAGTTAACCATTGCATGCACTTTAGCTATCGCGACTTGACACCCTTTTTACCCATGGATGGAACATTCCTCTGAGTATCGCTTACCAGTTTCCGCCACCTTGCATTGAGCATAGGATCGTTCCAATCCTAGGAACTAGTGCATCTGTTTCTTGATACTCGTTCTATCCATTGTACCATAGCATTCTTTTATTCCTTTTCAGGCTTATTATATGAAAAAGACAAAAAAATCAAATATAACAAAAAGAGCGGGAACGGGATGTAACTTCGTTGTTTGATGGCAGTACAGAGTCAGTTTGTCACCCTTGAACAAAGCACATATACTTATATATATTTCCTACATTTGGGATGGTTTTAGTTTTGACCCAGGTTCATCCTTTACCTTGTTTCACTTGTCCGTCCTCCCCCGGTTGGTTATCTCTTCCAATCATATCGAGAGTTTGTTCTGCCTCCTGCATAACAGACTTATACAATGTCACTTTTTACTGCCATGGTCATCACGAGTCGTGCTTTTGTTCAAAGGAAGTCTAACCAGATTCGGCCATTCTGCGGTGTCTCTTGACTCATTATTCAGTCGGCCTTCCCGGTCTTGTCAGTATCTTGTTCTATCGCATCAGATGTTTTGGTCTTCTGCTCGTGCTGGTTTGAGAAGGTCTCCATTGACTTCTTGCTGGTGGGTTTGTCTCTTATCGACTACGACATATTGCTCTGAGAGAAAACCTAGAGCCGCACCCTGGCCCTATTTCCATCATTGATAGGTGACCTTGTGCTCAACATTTCATCATCATTATGGGTCTTTGACTGAGTGGTTTCCCCTGTGTTCGACGTCAGCACACATTATCACACTTGGGTTTCGTGTAGTACCTTGATTTACATTTGACCCTATCGGTGGATCTCTCGCCTCTGTGTCAGCTTTCATTATTGTTTGGTTCAGAGGGTTTCTTCCGTGTGCTAGCTTCATCTTGTGCATGTCGGAAACGTACTTCAGTTTGGTTCCATCACTCTACTTCGTCCGATTCCTTCCAAATCTCGGCCTGTGGGTTATAATCACACTGGACTGATGTGGGATGCCTTAATGCCTTCCTTCCAGCAGATCTTTTCCCATCGAATCCGAATCATTGCTCTGGGAATAGGATCTAGAGTCTTTTTGTCAGTACCTTAGGGTTTGCAGTCATCAGTGGAAGACTCTTCACTATCAACAGTGGGGATTCATCATTGCCTCCTGATTGGTAGATTCTTTCAAGTGTTCGACTTCAACTCATTTATTCGCACTTGTTAGATTGTACTGGGGCACCTTGACACTCATTTTCATTATTGGTGGGTTGTCTCAATGCTGGTTAACTAGAGCACATCATCGACCTAATCCACCTGATTGGCTATGGTCGACTTCAGCTCATTTATTCCCATTGTGTAGAATTGTGCCATAGTGATCGATGAAGACCTCAGGTTGCATCAGCATTTATCGGTTCACTTTTGACAGTCCATTCAGTTTCTGCCAGTGATGCTGTTCACCCTTATATGTTGCAGTGTCAGTACAGCAGCATCCTATATGTTGGCTCCTGAGTTGCCTGATTGTACCATGTGTTCCACCCCTTATGATTTGGTACTTGGAGATTTAGTTACTTATATGATCAGACATCCAGTTTCAGCATCATTGATCAGCTTTCTATATATGTGATACTTGGACATTGATTCACTCTGTACTGTTATGCTCGTATGATTCATCAACTCCTTTCGGGCCCAAATGACACGTTTTCAAATTATCTATTCTGAGATTTCTTCATATGATGTATTTTTGACTGAGCATGGGTATGCTCGTCTCAGCATGAGTTGACTCTCTATTTTCTTTCATTGGTTTTTTGGCAGGGTGAAATCTGGTGAAGTCCTCTCTTATCCTTGCGAAGTTCTTTCTATTGTGCATAATACATTTAGGCCATCATGCCCCTTCGACCTCATATATTAGGGAGCATACATTATATCATTTTCACCCTCGAGGTGATTCATGATTGTCTTTATGGCTTTGGGCACCCATTCTGAACAGAACAGTTGATAAAACGAGTGTTAAAAAATTCCCATACGCGGGTATGCAGAGACTTTCGCGTGTATACGCGAGGAATCCCACATGTCTTTTCAAAAAGTGTATGCCATTAAAAACATTAAAAAATATATAAATTAGCTATTTTTAATTTGGGTTGATGAATTTACTCCGATGTTCCAACCACCCGATGCGTGTAAGCTGTTCAGCGGCTGACTACTTTGAGGAGTATAAAATCCCCTCATGTGCATGGCTAAGGAAGAGAAATTTTATAGACATTATACTCTATTGGAATCCCTAATTCAAGTACGGTTCCGTGCCTCTGCACTTTCCCAGTTTATGTAGGAAACCCTTGTTTCTGGAGATTTTCATCCATTTATATGCCATCTCGAGTGCACAAGTCTTGAAAGTTTCTTAAGCAGGCAAGGCGGGACGAATCCGGATGACGATACGCTCGAAGATCGTGGAAGGATTGGGTGATCTCCACTCTTTATGCCTTTTATGTTATCTTCGGGAAGCCCAAGGAGAGCCAAGCTCGCCAATTCCTCTTCATCTCTACGAGTAACCCCCACTTCCTAGCTCATCCTGTGCTTGGACAAACTTAGAAGCGAGGTACTTGGGTATGCGTAGCCTTTTCTCCATTTTATTTTTAAGGCTTGTCTTTAAGCGCCAACTTCCTTTGGTTGCTTCTGCTTTGGAACAAATCTGTCAAATCTTTCCACATCAACAATGGAAGCTTTACGCGTGAAGGTACAGACACTATGTGATCCTTTAAACCTTCCATGAGAATCCTTCAAAAAAATTTTGTTGTCTTCTTCTTGCCATGCGTCAGAGTGGTTGCATCACTAGAAACTGAGTTTTGGAATTCCTTCTGAACTCCTTCAACCCATTATCATCCATGCTTGCCTCCATCCTATATTTCATGCAATATAATGCGAGCTACCCTCAGGAATACTCCAATCGCAATCCGTTGAAAGACATTTCAATGAATGCTCAACAAAACACCTAAGAAAACACTAGAAAAACCAAATTCAAATTCCACCGGCCACAAAACTCAACACTTCAATAATTGCAATGCGGTACGATCAATATGAAACAGATACCATGTAGAAATTATATAAATTATATTTTATATATCCAAGATTCTCCCCGATCACACACTATTTTACTTCATGCATCTAGAATCTATTCCACTATTGATCATCACATGCGGAAATTAAATCAATTGCAATGCACACATGAAACCATAAAATTCACACACATTAACATAGATGTTTAACGAGAAATCAAGCTAAAAACCCCAGCTATCGTATATAATATATGTCATAGAAGATCTGTAACAATCCTCCTACGTCCCGATCATATCAAGCTCATTTAAATACAATTTATACACACTAATCGGGGTAGATCTTGCAAATCATGCCAAATCCTCTACCACATGCTATTACCTCTCTTTTACAATACTGCTAAAGAATGACTCTGAATGAACTCGAATCCACCAAGCTTGCATTAAGAAATCCTCATTGGCATCTCCTTGGTGTTGGATGCAATCAATGCATCATATAGTCTGGTGATAGTCACACTTGCTCTTTCACCTACCTCTCCTTTGATTCACCAAATGCCATCATAGCATAGTTCGCGTGTATTATTGATTTATTAATGAGTTATTATTGATGAATTAATTAACTAATTAATTCACATCACTCTCACTAGTGTATCAATCGATTAGACTAGATACAACTAGCTCAATGAGTCTAACTAAGTTAAAGTGAATACAGCTCCACCAAACTCTATCATGAGTTCTAACTAGAATCCTCATGCATTAGCTCCGGTAAAACCTCGAAAATGGCGTAATTTCTTTTGTGGAGCTAACTGTGCCACATTTGTGCACTTAAGCCCAGAAGTGCTCGAGAGAGAATAAGATAATGTTTAGAGTCCAAATATTATTAAGAGGAAGCTAATAATATTCAACATATCTATTTTGAGCTAGAAATCTAAAAATAAACTCTTGATAATACAAAAATAGAAGTCATCTATTTTTCCAACTTAAACCAACCATCCACAAATAGCATCCTGCAGCATAAATTATGATCGACATGTCTAAAAATAGACTTTTATTTTTGCCAAAAAAAAAATAGCACGGGCCACTTGAATGAAAGCGACTCTTTTCACTAAGCTCATCATCTTGTTGAATCTCAACAATTTGAAGATAGTTACGGAGGAAAAAAGTCTTATCGGGTAATGTGATGAACCGGTCATGACGGGTCATGAAGAAATTAATAGAGCTATATGGGCTAGAAGGTTCCATTAATTTTATTAATTCTAAAAAATAGATCGAAAATTAGAAGAAGACAACGTTAAAGAAATGACCTTATATGCGGTGGTCATTAAGATGATTGTCGAAATGATCACAAAAAAGCTACAAAAAGAAAGCGTGGAAATTAAAGAGGCGATAAGTCAATTTGATAAGTTATTTGACAAATTAACAAGAATAGGTCTGCCATCATGTTGGAGATGAAGAAATATTTTGCCATGGGATTCTTGTGAGAATTTACACAGTTATGTGGAAAAAAGTAAAGTTGATAATAGGCATGAAAAAACTTAGGTGCTTAAAGGGGAAACAATGGTCAACTGCGCCAAAAACATTTCAGCTACGTGGTTGGTAAAAACTCTTTTCATAGAAGGACCATCTTATAATCAATTCACACATTTAGATTGGAGTATCACAATCTAACACATTCACTTTAGGACTACAGATAGAGATATGGAAAAGTGCGGAAGGCTTGGACAATATACTTGCCAAAAGGGTTTTCAACATCAAAGAAAAGACAAATCGGTGACCAGAAATGCGACAACATCATCGGCAATTCCTATGGATTAGGATGTATGTTTTTACATTATATTAGTTTTTCAAAACTGATGGAATTGTAATAAGACATTTTCAAGGCATGTAATAGATAGCCTGCGAAGTCCTAAGTAGTTGTGGTAGTTAGAATTGGTTACAACAATTTAAAGTGTTTGTTTTATTGTATTAAATGTAATTTCGAAGGAAGAAGGTTTTGAGTTTTGAACCTTGATTGTTATTTGTACTCGGAGATTTGATGATTAATGAATGAGTAAGCAAGTTTTGTATCTGTTTATGTTGATATGTATTTAAGTTCACATTTTTGTGTTTTTTTCTTTGAATAAGACAAAGTACTAAACAGCAGGGTCTCTTTTTACCTATGTAATCAGAGTTAAAATCCTTAATTGGTAGCTCCTTTGTTTTAGCTAGCTTCTTTCATAAATTCTTCAAAAGTTTTAGATGATATATTTTGTGTAATGACATGTCTCAGGTTTGGACTTTCTTCTTCCATTTTCTTGGTCATTTCATTCAACCTTGAGAAAATAATAGCATTGTGAGACATTCATTGTGTTTGATATCTAAAAGTTTAATTGTAAATACTTGAAGGTGATTAAAACGACGAGATATTTCGTGACATAATCATATAAATGTCTTAAGCATTGATTCCTTATCACATTAAGGGATTGTCTCTTAAGGTACCACATAAATTGCCGCTATTCTTGGGAAGCCGAAGAAGCAGAAGTCTTTTCCCCTGGTTTTATTTGTATTTCCTTTAGTTGTTGGAGGAGGAAATATTAAGGCTGTGTTTTATTTTCTAATTATGGCTTATAAGAAACCACATGAGAATCGATACCTCTCGGCATAAGGTTCCTACCCTTTCAAATCGAGGAAAAGGATTTGTTTCTAAAAGAACGATAAAGAAAACCCTTTCTACACGATGCCCTGCTTTACTGCACTTGGCAACAATTCACATACTCTTTCATCCAAGGATATTTCCCGGAAACTCACTTTCTCGGAACAAGAATCCTTGTCTTCATCCATTGCTTCGAACCAAGGTTAGAATAATTATTTAGAATATGTATCTTTCTCATTTACAAAAATTCAACCTAATACAATTGCAATTCATGCAGCACACAGTTTATCAACCCCTCCTTTATAGGTTGTTTCACCCATTTCATCCACACCTACAAATGGTACACAGATTCCCACTACTCAAGGAGCAGTCAATTAGGGGATAAACATGGAAGCCCCTGCTTTCTTGATGAACAGATATGCACCACTAAATCTTCCTCAACCAATGAATGCAATGCCTCAAGAATATCTTAAGTTGCTTCCTAGATTTACTGGTGAAGATGAAATAACTGCATAACAACACTTGCCTTTGTTTTGCACCTTTGTCGAAAATTTCAATGTAGAACACCTTGATGTGGTAATGAGAATTTTTTTGCAGTCTCTAAATGGAGAGGCAAGAAAATGGTTTAAAGGATTACCAAATGGCTTAATTAATGATTGGGATGAGTTAGAAAGACAATTCATCCAAAGATGGGGTGAAAAGAGAGGCCATGGTTATTCTTTGACAGAGTTTAATTCCATTAAGAAAAAACCAAATGAAAATATGAGTGATTTCATTAAAAGATTCAATAAGTTGTACAATAGTTTGCCTGCAGAAATGAAACCCTCTCCTATTGGAGCGAGAGTTGTTTTTGCTGGGGCATTTGTATCAGATTTTAGTTTTACTTTGAGGGAAAGAAGGTCCCCTACTCTTGAACAGATCCAAACCGATGCCTTAGAAAATGAAGCGAATATGACTGCTGCTGGGAAGGCCCAAGAAAAGTAGTCAGTTCAAGATTAAGGAAAAGCTAAAGAAGAATCAATACAAGATCAAAGGATTGATGACATGACCAAGTTCATTAAAAATCTATCAAAAAAATTAGTAAAGTTGGAATTGGATAGCAATATACCTACACAGCAAAACATAGGGGTCTTTAATCCCCAATTTAGAAAGCAACCCCTGTAGATTCTGTAGAGGGAAAGAAGAGATCAGGATCAAGTTCAAGCACCCTTATATATAGAAGCAGCACCTTCCCAGTCTGCTGATGATGATCAGAAATAAAATGAAGATCAAATTTCTGCCATATACATGGAAGATAGTGCAGAAGAATAATGTGAAAGAGAATGTGAAGAAGAATGCAAAGAAGTTGATATTTCATTTGATCAGGAAGAGATGGATGACTATTGTAAACAATTTACTGATTTTATGCAAGCTGAATTGCACAAAAAGTATGAATTGAGATCTAAAAATAGGTTGAGAATTCATGATGATGAAGAAACAGAATCAGAGTCAGTCCCTTCTCCAATGGCGACTCCACAACATAAAAATTCAATAAAACAATCAGACAAGGAAAAGCAGCCCATGAATCCAGTAGAAGAAAAGGAGAAGCAACAAGCCGAGGCTTCCCAAGTAAAATCTAATGACTCTAATATTTTGGAGAAGATTGTTACTTTTCCTGAACAACATGCAAATTCAAACAAAAATAAAGAAGAACCTGAAAAGTTGACAAAACAAAATGAAACTTTCAGTTTGTTGAAAGAGTTAGAAAAAGTTAAAATAAAAGTACCTCTTCTTGAGTTGGCTAAAACACCTGGTTATAAGAAAGAAAGTTTAGAGTTTATTAATCTATCTCAGTTTGATGAGGTGGGTGATATTGTGAATTTGCAAGAAGAGAAGCCGGTGGTTACTTTTGGGCCTCATGTTGAAGAGGTAGATTCCTCTGTTCCACCTTTTTATATATCAGTTCTGTTGCATGATTTCATTTTACATAATTGTATGCTAGATTCTGGTGCATCACATAATCTTATGCCATTATCCATGATGAATGAGCTTAATTTAAAAATCACTAAGCCATATAGAGACCTATATTCCTTTGATTCAAAAAGGGTGAAGTGTGTCGGTCTTATCAAAGACATGGTTGTTTCCTTAGCTCAAATTCCAGCCAAGAGTATTATGATGGATGTTCTAGTAGCAGATATTCCGGCCAGATTTGGTATGTTTTTGTCTAGATCCTGGGGAGAAAATCTTGGAGGTGTCTTGAAATTGGATTTTACATATGCCATCATTCCTGTTTTTAATGGGGAGGAAAGGAGGTTATACAGAGAAACCAAATTTCTGAAAACTACCACCAAGAAAGATGCAAGTAATTCCCCCATTTATGGCCAAGAGAAGGAATATTTTTCTTGTTTCATGTTGCATGAAGATGAGAAATTTGCTGAAGATTCAAAGGAGTAGCTCTCTTCAGCCAATATACACAAGGAGATGCATTCAAATAAAATCTGGAAGTGTTATTTCGATGGTGCATTTTCTAAAGAGGGCACTGGAGATGGATTCATATTTATATCTCTTGAAGGTAACCTTTCACCTTTTTCCTTTAAAATGGAATTTGAATCTACTAATAATGTGGCTGAGTACGAAGCATTGATTTTAAGCCTGCAAACAGCCAAACAAATGGGGATTCAGTCTATTTCTGTTTTTGGTGATTTTGAATTAATAATCAGACATACTAAGAATTGGTGTCAAACTAAGCATCCCAGATTGAGGTCCTATAGAAATGAGGTGTGGGATCTAGTTGAAAATTATTTTGAAGCCTTTAATCTTCAATTTATTCCAAGAGAGGAGAATAGAATGGTAGATTCATTGGTAGTTGCAGCTAGTACATTTAAGCCACCAATTAATCCAAGGTTGAGATATGAAATTGAGTTGAGACACAGGTCTTCAATCCTTGATAATGTAAAGCATTGGCAGGTTTTTGAGGATGATGACTAGATTAATCAATTTTTAATAATGAAATTTTGAAGATAGTCAAATTGATTTAGAAGTTGACGAAAGTGATCAAAGTGATATGTCTAGAAACCTGAAGCAAACAATTGGTGATCAAAAGATAATTCAATTGAAAGATAATATTTTACCCAGAGATTTGGTGCCTCTTGAGAGATTGTTCAATGCTAATGATGTGGCAGAGAATCAGAAAAAGGTATCTCAAGATGGAGAAATGGAAGACTATAATTTAGGAACTCAGCAAGAGCCTAAAATAGTCAAGTTGTTTAAAGGAGTTCCTAAGGAATATAAAGAAAGGTATGTAGATATTTTCAAACAATTCATGAATGTGTTTGCATGGTCATATGAAGATTTAAAGACTTATGATCTAGATATTATTTAGCACAAAATACCACTGAAAGAGGGAGTTAAGCCAGACAGACAGAAGCTCAGAAAAATTAACCCACTATTACTTGCCCCAATTGAAAAAGAAGTAAAGAAACTTTTGCAAGCAAAAATCATAGTTCCACTTAGATATTCAGATTGGGTTTCCAATCTAGTACCAGTCAGGAAGAAAAATGGAGAGATAAGATTATGTGTGGATTTCAGAAATTTGAACAGAGCTTCCCTGAAGGATAATTATCCTTTGCCAAAGATGAATTTTGTTCTACAGAAATTGACTGGAGCTTACAGGTTGTCCATGGTTGATGGTTTTTCTGGATACAATCAGGTAGCTGTGGAGAAGGAAGATAAGAAGAAAACTTCTTTCACCACACCTTGGGAAGCTTTCATGTATGCCAAGATGCCATTCAGCCTCATGAATGCAGGAGCTACTTTCCAAAAGGAAATGGATATTGATTTTGTGGGTGACGAATTTGTAGTCATTTATCTTGATGATGTTACTATTTTTTCAGGTTCTGATGATGAGCACTTAGAGCACCTGCAAAAATCTTTCTTGAAATGCAGAAAATTTGGGTTATCATTGAACCCCAAGAAATCCTTGTTTGCTCTAGAGGAAGGTAAGTTGCTAGGTCATATAGTTTCAAATCAAGGTGTGAAAATTGTTCCATCAAGGGTTGAGGCTATACAAACAATTCCACTTCCTAGAAGTAAAAAGGATATCCAAAGGTTTCTAGGGAAAATTAATTTTATGAGAATATTTGTATCAAATTATGCAGAGATTGTCAGGAGAATAACTGATATGTTGAAAAAGAATGCTGAAGTGAAATGGGACAAGGATGCAAGAGAATCCTTTGGCAAAATTAAAGAAGCTCTCCAAGAAACTCCAGTTTTGATCAGTCCAGATTACTTGAAGCCTTTCCAAATATTCTCATTTGCATCATCATCTACTATTGTTGTTGTGTTGTTACAGAAAAATGAAGAAGGAAGTGAGAAACCTGTAGCCTTTTTTAGTAAGGTCCTCAGAGATGCAGAGCTCAAGTATAATATTCTGGAGAAGCAGGTATATGCTTTAGTTAAATCATTAAAAGCTTTCAGGACTTATGTACTTCATTCTCAAATAGTAGCATACGTGCCTAATTCTGTTGTAAAAGATGTACTAGTACAGAGTGATGTGGAGGGGAAAAGAGGGAAATGGATTGCCAAAATCCAAGAATATGATTTGGACAATAAGTCTACTAAGTTAGTCAAAGGACAGGGACTAGCTAAATTGCTGAGAGAATCTAATTTCCAAGCTTTGGGAATTAACTTGCTTGCATCTTTAGATGAAGTGGCTGAGGAAAATGATCAGGTTAAGTCAAAGTCAACAATCAAATACAAATTTCTCTACTCAAACTGGTATAAAGTCATTATCCACTATTTGTGTTTCTTTTCTTGTCCTCCCTCAATCAACAGAGATAAGTACAGAGCTCTAAAACTTAAAGCTCAATCTTATGTTATAATTGATGCAAAACTGTATTGGAAAGATCTTGTTGGTGTCTTCTTGTTATGTTTGACAGAAGAAGAAACAATGGAAGTTATCACAGAATACCATGAATGCTTGTGTGTAGGTCATTATAGCTGGAAAGTAACTGCTCATAAGATTCTTAAATCAGGTTTTTATTGGCCTTCTTTATTTGCTGATGTATACAAAGTTGTTAGAAGTTGTTAGAAATGCCAACTGTTTGCAGAAAAGAAAAGGTTAGCTCCTTTACCTCTTCTTCCTGTTTTCATTGAAGAACCATTTCGACAATGGGGATTGGATTTCATTGGAGAAATTAATCCACCATCAAGTGGGTAGTTTAAGTGGATTCTAACTGCCACGGATTATTTTACAAAATGGGAAGAGACAATTCCTACTAGAAAAGCAAATGATTTGGTAGTAATAAAGTTTTTAGAAGAGAATATTTTCAGCAGGTTTGGATGTCCAGTGAAGATTATAACAGACAATGCTCAGGTATTCAACTTAGTCAGATTCATAAATTTTTGTCAAACTTATAATGTGATATTGTCTCATTCCATAGCATATCACCCACAAGGAAATGGATTAGTAGAATCATCTAACAAGACATTGGTGAAGATCTTGAAGAAAACAATAAATGAAAACCAAAAAAATTGGGACTCAAAATTGATTTTTGCTCTTTGGGCAGTGATAATGACTACTAGAAGATCCACTGGTAAGTCACCTTATGAATTAGTATATGGCACTCAAGCTTTGTTTCCCACTCAGCTAGCAAGACTAGTAATTTCTTTTCTTCAAGAAGCTCAAGAGGAACCTAATGCATTAATAAGAATACTGAATAAGGTGATAGAATTGAGTGAAAGTAGATTATAAAGTTAGAGACAATTTGGTCACATATCAGGAAAAAATAAAGTCCATTTTTGACAAGAAGGCAAAGGAGATCATGTTTCAAACTAGAGATCTGGTATTAAGATGGGATACCAGAAGAGAGGAGAAAGAGAAACATGGCAAGTTTGCTCCTTTATGGTATGGTCCTTACAAAATCACTAAAGCTAGATCAAACAACATTTTTATGTTGGAAAATCTTGATGGAGAAGCAGTAGGGATCCCTGTGAATGGGCAGTATCTGAAACACTATATCCAACACTGAAGCAGCCAGCTCATCATTGTACATATTCGGTTTTCCCTCATTGTATATTTCTCATCAAGAAATTTTTGACTCCATGCCCGAAGTGAAGGCACTGATTTTCAGGTTCTTAGTGTTTCGTGGCAAAAACATTATCCCCAGGTGGAGCTAGATGTTGTGGATCATTTGCATATCCTTTTATTTTCAATTCTTGAAAAAAAAAATTAGAAATTTTTTGAAAATATGTTAAAGTATTGAAATTCTTATACTTTAGCATAAAAAACATTTATGTTGATATATTGGAGTTGAAAGTTTAAACACTTTAAACTCTATGAAAGTGGGTTCCGCATTCATGTTTAAAGATCAATCAATTTGTTGGGCAGAAAGCGTTGATGGTTTAAATTCTTATCAAAAGGCCCAACCCACGGGCACGACCAGTGCACGAGATAATAAGATGAGTGCCTCCGCAATTGACTGGGTTGACTACGAGGACAATAGAGATGAACGGTGGAGATTGAGTGCGGGGGCACCAGCCAAAATTTTCCTCCGTACCTCGAGACCCCTCGCAGTGACATAGGGCACTGAGTTGTTCACAGTTGTCTTCCACTTCGGGTGAAATCAACGGCTCGTTGGCGCATCATGTCATCATTAAATTTTATGGTTGTGCCACCTATTTAAACAAAATTCGCATTGTTTTTCAAATCATTTGTGATTAGTTTGTGCTGCGTCCTGTTTTAGTTTTCTGTCACCCTAGAAAAATTGACCACCCTGTGAGTTGTTCTTTGTGGTAATTTTCAGTCATGGCTAAGGGTTCATCCTTGTCAGGTTCTGCTATTCATATCCCTCTCATGGACACTGAGGGGGATATTCAAGATACCCTTTATTCTATAATTCATCTTTCGTTTTATCAGCAAGTCACCCTGAATGACAAAGCCTCCCCTATTTATACTGCAATGGTCAAGTTTGGAGTGCTTTCTGCATGTATACCAAAGACCCACAATTTCCTTGAATTCATCTATTGATTGGCGTCAATCATGTACCCTGGGAAATTTTTTGTTATGAATTGTCAGGGAGAGAACGTTTTGAAAGTGTCTTCCTAGCTAATCCGCCAAGCCCTTTGCTATCCTGAGTCAGAGTCATCCATTCAATTCTCTGACGATTCTCTGGTAACCTATTATGATAATCTTACAGGTGAAGAGTTTAATCAGTTATTATACTTTTTGAAGCCAAACACGAAGCAATTTTAGCTGGACAGTAAAGAGTTTGCTATGGATATTTTTGATGCAAAAATTCGACCAGTATTAAGCAGCATTGCAAAAATTCTAGGCAAAGATGATGATAGTACAGTGGATAAATCAGTCTTGGGGATGTTTTCCATGATGATGAAGCCAGGGATAGTGCTGGATATTCTATCATATTGGCAGGAAGCAGCTAATTCACAGCTAATGAGCCTTTCATTAACAGGTTCTTTTAAATTTCCTTCATTGATTGTCTACTCGTTCTTATATCAAAATGTGGAAGGGTTCATGCATCTAGGTCTGAATATTATGGATATAAATAAGAAAATGCAATCAGTAGTGTTCTGGACAAATGTAGTAAGAAGAGAGAAAAATGAAGTTGGATTGTTTGATTTTTCCAGTTATTTCATGTCAGTTACATATAAAATCTTGAATGGATTTCCTCCTCCTTGTTTTTTACCTAAGGCTCAGGAATATTTGCATTTAGGAGTAACTTGCAAATTTGGAGATTGGTTTGTTTTTTAGGATTACTCTGAAATTAGGCTATATGGAGCAAGTGTTGAGCCTTATAGACTTCCAACGTTTGTACCTATGAGGCTATTTGCCTTGGAATTTATTCGACAAAGCCTAAATGTTGATCAGGTTCACTTTGTGCCCATGAAAAAGGGGCATATGTACAAAATACCCATGACTGTGGGTCCTTTCATAGTCAATATGAGACAGGAATTTGAAGAGGTTACTAAAATGTTAGATGAGATGCAAATGATGTTAGGGGGAAGTTGGGCTTATGACCCTCAGTGTAATTTCGAATAGAAGAATTGAGAATGGGTATTCAGCTTTCATTCATGAAAGCAGGCCAGATTTGGATAAGATAGCAAGTAAACGTGTGATGAGTTTAGCAGGTTCAAACATTCAAACTCCTATCATATCAGAGAAATCAAACAAAAGAAGCAAAGAAAGAGTGATTGATTTAGATGATGAGGAGCAGGGAGTTGAGAAGAGGACAAAGTTTACTGAAGAATATACATCTTACCCACCTAGTTTTTCTTTACATTTGGGAGAAGAAAAAAATGTTCCTGCTTCACCTAGGAGTCAGGAAATTTCTCATGAACAAGTACCTCTGATCAAACAGATGTTTACACAAATTGAAGAAAGGAATCAGAAGATGAAGGCCAGCATGGATGCCCAAGTTGAATATCAAGTTGCTCCAGATCAAACAAGACTTTTGACTGTCATGGATCTTGAGAAAGATGAATTCAGAATTTCCCTGTCACATCCTACAGACATGTCAATAGGTTATTCTAACAATTTCAATACTATAAATGTGACTGTAGATGTGAAGAAGATTCCCCTGCTGGATAAGATGAATTTACATATGCAAACTGGTCAATTGATTGTAAATGACCTGACGAAGACCAATGCAATGGCAATGAAGGCAGAAAATATGTTGGGAAAGGTACTTAAGCAATTAAAGTTAGAGAAAGCTAACTTAAGAGCTTTAACAGTTCAGAATGATGAGCTAAAGAAAATCATTATAAAGAGTGGAGTGGACCCTAGTGACAAGACTGTTATACAGAAATTTATGCAGAGTGCTGAGGCAGAAATATCTACATTGAGAAAAAAGCTAAAATTTCCTACATGAGAACATTCTATGGCTGCAGAATTTGCAGAGGTGGAGAAGGAAAAGGAAAATATTTTATAGCAACTCATGCAAAAAGATGAAGAAATTTCCAAAATAAAGCAAACTGCAATATCTCTGCAAAATCATATTGATAACCATACTCGTACTTTTGTTTTTCCTACAGGTAACGAAGATCCAAAAGCACAGATTGCTCAGTTGAATACTGAGTTGCGGATGGCTGAAAGAGATCGGAAAATGGCTCAAGCAGATCTGGAGACTGCAACAAAGCTTATTCATGCCATAGAGAATGAAGCTAACAAGTACAAAATGGAAATTCAGAATGTTGCTACTAAGATTAAAAATCTGAAAGAAAGATTGAAAGGAAACATTTCACTGATACAAGCCAAAGATATCATTTGGAATGATATCATTTCAGAAATGAAATTAATTTGGAGCTTTTTTATGATAGTTGCAGAGGAGAAAAGTCTTATCAGGGAATGTGAAGAACCAATCATGACAGATAAACAGAAGGCAATTAATAGAGCTATTTGGGCTAGAAGGTTCATTGACTTTATTAATTCTAAAACATATCAGGAATTAGAAGAGAATGACATTAAGGACAGGACCTTATATGCAGTAGAGATAAATAAGATTATTGTCAGAAATGCCCACAGAAAGGCTACAGAAAAGAAACTGATCGAAACTAAAGAAGCAGTAATTCAATTTGATAAGTTATTTGACAAATTAACAAGAATAGGTTTGCCATCATTTGGGGAGATGAAGGAAATATTTTTCCATGGGATTCTTATGAAAAAATTTTAGTTACGACAAAAAGTAAGGTTGATAATAGGCATGAAAAAACTTAGGTGCTTAAAGGGGAAATAATGGTCAACTTTCTGCAGAGACATTTTCAGCTACTGTGGTTGGTAAAAACTCTTTTCATAGAAAGACCATCCTATAATCGAATTATAGCATTCAGATTGGAGTATCACAATCTAACACATTCACCCAGGACAAAGATAGAGATATGGAAAAAGTGCAGAGCTTGGACAATAGACTTGCCAAAATGGTTTTCAACATCAAGGAAAGACAAATCAGCTGACCAAGGAAATGCAGCAGCATCATCAGCAATTCCTATAGATTAGGATGTATATTTTTACACTATATTACTTTTTCAAAGACAATGTAATTGTAATAAGACATTTTCAAGGCATGTAATAGATAGCCTCCGAAGTCCTAAGTAGTTGTGGTAGTTAGGATTGGTTACAATAGTTCCAAACTACTTTTTACTATATTTAATGTAATTTTCAAGAGGAAGAAAGGTTCCAAGTTTTGGGACCTTCAGACTATTGTTTTGTACTCAAAGATTTCAATGATTAATGAATGAGTAAGCAATTTTTTGGCATCTGTTTATGTTGATATGTATATAAGTTTACATTCTGTGTTTCTTTCTTTGAATAAGACAAAGTAATGAGCAGCATGTCTCTTTTTACCTATGTAAGCAAGAGTTAAAATCCTTAATTGACGCTCCTTTGTTTTAACTATTTCCTTCATAAATTCTTCAGAAATTTGAGATGATATATTCTGTGTGACAGCATATCAGTTTGGACTTCCTTCTTTCATTTTCTTCTGGTCATTTCATTCAACATCAGCTAATAATAGCATTGTGATACATTCATTGTGTTTGATATCTAAGGGTTTAATTGTAAATACTTGAAGGTGATTAAAACAGAGACAGATATTTTCGTGACATAATCATATAAATGTCTTAAGCATTGATTCCTTATCACAGCTAAGGGATTGTCTCTTAAGGTACAACACCACCCATAATTGTCCTAAATTGCCTCATCTCAAGCCCATGGTTAACGAAGCGTTTCTTGAGTCTGAGATCCCATAAGTCCATGTTACTTTACCTGATTTAGCCAAGAAACTCAAGACTTTGTGCACAAATCACCCCTATGCTTTGTGTGATTTCCATGGCCACTATACTTACCTATGTCCCCGCCTCAAAGAGTACCTCTCCTCTTTGGAATCGATTCTCCAATTCAAGGCCAAGCACAACGAGTCCATAACTCCATTATTTGTGTGTTTTTCTTCAACGAAACCAGAGGACACATCCACTCCCATAGAAATTCCCCCTCTGGATGTCAAAATGACAGTCTTCAGCCACTGTCCACTACCTGTCATCGTCTATGAGATCCACGGTGGAAGACCCCCCTAGGACTTCCCCTTCTATTTCGCCTGACCTCCCTTCAATGATCACCTTGGGCTCAACATTAGTGGATCCTTCATCTACTTGTTTTTCTGTCACCCCTTGTGATGATGCGCATGTGAACCTCTCTTCTCATGATGATGAGTTAGGTAGCTACGCTGCGTCAGGTGGTATTTCTTCCACTAGTCACCCCATGTTCTATTAAGATGATGAAATTATGGAAGTAGTCACCACCCCTGACTTTATCTATCCCCCCTTATATCGAACCCATGCATTGGAACCACATACACCTTTTGGCCATTACATTGACACCCAATGTTTGGGTAAGGGGGCATCCATATTTGAGAGACTAGGAGAATCAATTCTCCACAACTCTCCTAGTGTATCTGGTCGTGTCGACTCTAGTACCATTATTCTTCCCCATTAGAAGAACCTCTAGCGGCCCATATCACTTCAAATCACTATAGGGATGATACCCCTCATCATTCCTTTATCTTACATCAGCAACCCAGTCCTCTAGACATTGTTGTTGACCAACATGTGGGTTTTCTAGGAGAGCACCAGTTCATTATCTCCAAATCCACTCTTGGGGATAGTGACACCATGTATGCCAACCCAAAAACTTAGTCCATTTGCTTCATATATGTAGTACCAAAAGAGATTGGTAATCCTCCATTCCCTTTCTCGAACTGCATAACCATAACAAAAAAAAATGGTGCAGCACATCATAAAAATGTGTTTAGATTCCCCTTTTTCTAAAAACATTTTAACATGACCACAACATGTCTGGGGGCACCTATGCCCCTCAACCATAAAAATCCCAGATCTTAGCCAAAAACAACACTGAAACCCCCTTTCTCTGACAGGTCGCACTTTTCAGGTCATTTCCTGGGACAGATCGTAGTTTCTACCCAGTACCTACTACCTAGATCGCAGAATAGACCCCAAAAAGTGCGACCTGGCCTGTTCATGAACTCTAGGTACCTAAACTGAAATTTTGATCCCCTTAATTGAAAGAGTATGGTTATTCCTCTTACTTGCAACTGACAAATCTCAATTCCAACAGTCGGTTTGTCCACTACAATCACCGCAAGATTTAGGGCCTTCTCTCCTCTCTACACTCACCAAAGCTACACTTGCAAATGAGTGAATTTGGAGGGAAAATGCCTTATTAAAAGAAAAACCCTAGATTTTTTTTTCACCTGCTGCGGCCAAACTGTAGCTCAGTTTAACAAACCGTCCACACCGTTGGAAAGCTCTCACCGAGCTCTAAAATGGGTATCCTTTAGGTTTTCGTGATTTGAACTTCACCTGGACACATTTTTTCCAAGAAGGGTCACTTCACCACTCCAAAAATCAAATTCTTCACTTTCAACACTTGTACTTGGGGCACCACTTTGCCTCCATAATTTTCTGTGCTTGTGTTGATTTTCTCCATGAGTACCCACCTTGTACTCATGTTTTTATGGTCCCCACTGGGTCTATTCTGTGTGGCAGCATCATCGATTCGCCCTTGTTTAGAGCATCCGATTTGAGTCATCATCGCATTCATGGAGTCTATCCCGAGCCCCTTTTTATCTCACTATAGTCCTCCAATGCTCATTTCTTGGTTCCTCTCTCATGTCGCACATTGTGGCCTTCATTCTTACTGTCACCTATCCCCTTTGATATTGTGTTAATTTCTGCCAAGTCATCCATGCCCTTCATGCTCTAACAAGGGAAGTCTTCAGCCCGCTACTCAGTACCCCCCATTCCATCATCATCCCTGGTGTCAATCTGTCCATCGCTCTACTATTATCTCTCATGCCTTAGTTAAGGATCCCTTATTTCCTCACTTATGGCGGACCTCCTTCTGTCGACATCATCTTATTCATTCTAGAAGACAGCTCTAGAGGGCAATATACCTTAGTTCCAGCTTCCACTCTTGTTCGGTGCCTCGGATCATGCAAAGGGACTCCTTATTGCCCTTTGACTTGATTGTTTCTCAGCTCCAACTCCTTATGACATGATCGAGATCCGTATACTCGATGGTTTAGTGATGCAGTAGATTGTACCGGTGATTCCCAGGTGTGTGTGAGATGTCTCAGACCTCATGAGGCCATGGCCTTTCAATCAGCCCCCCACATTCCTGGATGACCTCTTCATTACAGCCTTCGATGCAGCTCCATAGATTTGATGGTTCTAGCCTCAGCCACGTGTAGCGCCTTTTAGTTTGCATGTATCATTCAGATTTTCAGAGCCCTATCCTGTTTACAGAGCCTCTTTGGTTGTACTAATATCTCTTGTACTCAGATATTATTGTATAAGTCCTGGCTGTTATCCCAGGCACGGTATGTATGTGGGATCCATTATCATGTTTTTATCTGGCTCATGTTTATGCCAGCATGTACTGTATAGTTTAGTCCCTTGTTTACTAGATGCATTATTCTTTGTACTTTGTCTCAGTGGGCATAGGTATGCCTTCCCCACCTCTTGTAGAATAGGTACTCACTCATAAAAGAGACTTGTCGCACCTGTAAGTCTCACCTCCTCAGGGTCTTGTCCTCTAGCACCTTAGTCTACCTTATATTTCTCTCTCTCTGACTTCCCCTTCGGTGTCTAGTGATTTAGTTCTTATAACGTACTTCAGCCATACGATTAGCTCCTAACGCTCACACGCTGGGGGGAAATCTGTTACACCAATTTTTGGTCATCTAACCTGTTACTATTAGATGGACCAAAGTACACCATGTAAGACCAATTTTACCCTAAGTAAAATTGCTTTCACTATGAAAAATAACTTAGTAATCCATAATTTATTAAGTTGTTTATGGTCTAAACAGGAAACCCTATGAGGAAATATTGAATAAATCCATATTTGTTTGATTTTCTTCAAGGGATAATTAGTTAAATAACAGTTTAATTAATATTCCTGGTCATATTTAACCCAAAACAAGAAAATTAATTAGATAAATCACTATTTATCTTATTATTTTCTAGGAATCATTATTTAAAACATTATTTAAATAATATTCCTTGTTAAATTTGACCAAATCATTTATAAATAATTGAATAAATCACTATTTATTTAATTATTACTCAACCACACTCTTAAAATAATAAATAAATCATTTATTTATTTATTATTTACAAATAAAGGGATTTGACCAAATTCAAATTATTTTTCCCTCCAACAAATATAATAAAATATTCCATAAAAGTTGGATCTAGATTTGGTTAATAATATTTTAATTATGCACCAATATCTAGACTAACTCAATATTTTCCATTCATTCACTACCTTTTGTTGCCTGAATATCACTCTGGATCTATATTTTTGGCCTGACTTTGATCCTCCATCATTTTCATATTTTGCTACCATTTTGCTTGTGAGCTCCCTTTGAGTTCCATTTTTTTGTCTGGGTTTTCTACACCATCAAGAGAGAGAGATCTTAGATCTAAAGTGTTGAGGACATACAAGAACCCATCCCATTGAGGGGGACTGGTAACATCTTTCTCTGTTCCCTTCCCAGGTGTCATAAATACAAAAATTCTTTAAAAATATTCTTGTCTTGTCTATTGGATGCATGGAGCAACTCTTCCTTTTATTTACTGCTTAATGTCTTTTATTGCATAGATCTGGATTTTGTAGCATTTATCTTAGTCAACTAACTGCAGATCTAAAGAAATTGGCAGTCATCTTTGATGTTAGGGATGTTTGTTATGCACAACTAAAGTGAGCTTTTTTCGTACGCTTGCGATTAGAATGCACACTAACAAATCCCACTTAAATTCATCGTCTGTCGAAGGCCACTCATAGATAGCCATGTGCCTTTTATGCTTGCCAACTTTTCACTATCAGTTTTCGCAAACCATCGTGCGATTTGTCCAAAATATGTGTACTTCACACTCCTCTAGATTTATAGCGATACAACTTCCCGATGACATGCAGGTTTGTGAAAAACTCTATGAAGCAAAGGATCATCACTAATACACCATTGGTGTAATCTTGAGGCTAGACGCATTGTCTTTATAGAACTTGAGCATGTTGCTTCCGCCACCACTGCCCCTAAACTCTCCTCCTTTTATACTGTTGTTGCTACTTGTTTTTCTTTTGTACCTTAGGCCAGTGTTCATAGCAACATTGTCGTGGGGCATCGCCCCCGTTGGGCCACCTTTGGAGACTACAAAATCATATTGAGACTAAGAGGAGCCTCTTTCCATGGGATTGTTTGGCCTTTTTTTTGGGAGTTTTAACTTACCTCTCAAGCTATAACAAAAGTTTTTGAAAACTCTCAAACTAGAAATTTGAAGCAACACCGAGAGCCTTGACAAACATTATTGTAGACTGTGATACAGTTTACTCAAAGCAACACCTCGTATAATATTCTTGTTTCGATGCCTTTGATGTGCATATTTTGCAATGTATTAGGATGATAATATTTTGGTATATGTATTACAGAGTGATCGATAATGATGTTGGATGAGAATCGACACATGACAGACTGGAGCCTTGATATGACTGCCTTTTGTTTGGTGACCATCAGTCTTTCTTTGTTTTTTATATCTTCCCCTTTTCAATGAGTATCAAGCTAAAGTTGTATGTATTCATTTATGATTTTAATATGCTATTTTATATCTGGATTGACTTATATCCCTTTAAGTTTCGTACTTGCTACAACATGCACCAACAACATCAGAGGTAATCTTGCAGCTAAGTTGCCTCTCAAAAATTATGTAATTTTAGTGTTTTTTTTATGGAAATATTAATTTTTAAATTTTAATCTACGCCAGGTCTGAAATTCACCCTGGAAAAGTGGACTAGACTAATCCCTTTGGAGCATTTGACTCTCGTTAGAGGGAATTCCAATTATCTATAAACTTGAGTTTTGCCTCTCAGCAAATGAAACTCCCATAGTATCTAACCTTGTTGAAATGTGTATCTCATCTAAAAAATCCCTAACTGGATGCAATTATATCAATTCCAGATAGATTGATCAATAGATGAAATCCATGAGTAATTTTCTTATTTGGAACAATAATTCTTCCTTTGAGATTAGATGAGATGCTATTTTTAATTTTTAACATTTTTATTTTTGTGTGGAACAGCTCCATTTTAAAATTACCCACATACAAATTCAACATCTATTTCGTGTAATCATAAGGTTATAATGAGTTATAATATCTTGGCTTCCTTCCCTATGATTATATTATTATTGATTACAATAAGCATGTTTTATTTCGATTATACTATTCTAATTATCATTAAAAAATACTACCACATCGATTCAATTCAACAAAAGCCATAAACAACTATGTAGCAATGCAAAATAGCAATTAATAGTTACTATGATATGGAAACATAATTCTCCCATTCATAATAAAATTATGCTTTTTTTCTCGGAAAAAAAATAATAATAATTCTCCCATTCATAAGATAATTAATATGAATACATTAATATGACTGCCAAAATGGGTTTTCTCACTATAACATGCGCACCTAAAAGGCCACATGTGGCCTCGTAGAAAACTAATCAATTTGGTCAGCGATAAAAAAAATTATAAATATATTAAATTATTATAGTTTTAAAAGATATAGATATAGATTTTCTAATATGTTATAAAATTGTATCACTAGTCAGTTTGGTCGGAAATTTAAAAAAAAAAAAAAGAACGAAATTACAAAGATATCAAATTATTATTATTTTAAAATTTAGAGACATAGAGTTTGTAATATGTTATAAAATTGTATTTCCATTCTTTATTTTAGGATTAGTGGATAAGTTTGAGGGTTTTTACCGCATCAATGATTAGTGATTGTTGCGAAGTGGACAATATATGTGCAATAGAAAAATATATTTCTAGGGCACAAAATTAAAGCTCCATTAGAGAGGGATTTAGGAGAGAGGAATGCTTCTTTTATAGGTTATCACATAGATAAGATTAGTGAAATGCCACAAAGGACCATATCTAGAACCAAAAGGATCCCGAGGTAATGAAGATGGGAACTTGGATAACATAAAAGAAATGGATCCTCTATTGGTTATTCATGAATCATCCAAAAGAACACATATTCTCTTTGATGAACCATTATTTAGTGGGGACTTTTTGTTTCCATTAAATAATTATGCAATCTTAGGGTTTTAAAATTTTTCCACCTGTAGCTTTATCATATACAAATGTAAACTTGCATGCAGTTATAAAACAAGGATTAATAAGGTGAACTAAATCAGCTTTAATCTTAATATTTTTATTTTTGGTCTCGTTATTACTTTATTCACAGTGTTGGTTTTTGTCTCCATCTCATTGACTCAAATGCATTGTAAAATATATTTAATGATGAGAAAGTAAAGTTATGCCCCAATATTTTTTGCACCATGCTCATTAGTGTGTGTTCTTGTTCATTTTATCAATTGCCACTAATACACATCCAACCCTTCATTGTGTGTATGCTTGTTCATTCTATCAGTTGCCACTAATACACCTCCAACCCTTCAAAATAAAGCATAGATAGATGCTTCTCCCTGAAGTATCGAATTAGATAGCTATCATTGTGTATGAGTAATAAAACCCCAATTATATAGTTCGAGAACCAGGCCTCACAACATATACAAACATATATGTAATGTTCCTAAATTAGCTTCAGCTAATAGGAATATTAATTTTGCCTTGTTTATTTTACATTTCATGATTGATGAATAAATTGTGAAGGAGGACATGTAAAACTCCTGAAAACTAAGAATAAATCAATGCCTATGTGAACAAAGACATATCTGGGCTATTTAAATAAACTCATGCAGGTGTGAATGGGTATAAATCACAAGAGTGGGCCATCTTTGACCAAGTCAACAGCGCAGTCTAGATGCATTGAACCTCTTTGAGGGACAGCGCAGTTCTAGAAGGAGGATCTAATGTGAAAAGGGTTTAAGTGATTCAAGGTGGTTTAGGGTTTGGCAAGACTCCTATATTATAAAAGGAAGAGGAGGGCAGCAAGGAAGGGGTTGTTGAAGATCATTATTTTTGAAGGTCTATCTGCTTAGACGTCCTGTTATCTCAAAATCAGACCCTGATAGGCTGCTGATCAAGGAGACTCTAAGTAACTATTTCAAACCAGACTTTTAGTTGAGGCTTAGCCTCCTCAATCTGAGAGGGCTCTCTCAATAGGTTTATGATTTTCAAATAAGGATTAGATGGCTAACTCTATGAGTAAAATGGATAAAAATGGATAATTGGTTGTACTGCTAATCAAAAAACATCTATTGGGCTTATGGAGTCAAGTGTGTTTTCACAAAACATGAGTATCAGCTTCATATGGAAGTCAGGGCATTTCAGGGTTTAGATGCATCAAAAGAACAGTAGGACAGAAAACAAACACAGTTCATTAACATATGAAGGAAGTTAGAGCACCTTTAGTGAATTCTAAGTAACATACATTCATGCCACTGCAAGTAATTGAAAGAGGAAAACCATGAGAATATCAAACATCAATAACCCTTTCTGAATCCTGAGTGATGAAACCAATATCTCTGTATTAATATAAAAACACAGTTTCTGCTATAACAAAACAATATGCTTGTTAATGAAAATTTCCAACCCTATGCAATTCAACTTCTTGTCTCTTATAGAGTCATCATTACATTCTTGGATTCTCTCCAAACACTTGAGAAAAAATCGAATTTGCTAGCTTGACACCTATCAACTACTAAAAAAAACTTTTAATTACATCTGACAGCTAAACTGTCTGTTCTAGAGTCCTAATACAACTAGGATTAAAACACTTTATTATAACTTAACAACCTTATCTAAACATTAAATCTTCTATCTGACAGCTGCTCCTCCTAAACTTTGACCTTGATGATGTCCATCTCCTTGCTGTTAGACTGTATTGATTTGCTTCTTATCTGCTCTAAAAGATAGGAACACACTCCCTGCAAAATAGCTATAGTGCTTCATTTATGTTTCTTCAAGCCATCTGCTAATCAACTTGTGCTCAAAAACATGTGGAAATGTCTTATTAAACTCATGTGAATTTTCCTTTCCAGTTGTGCCCAAACCAAACTTTTTGAAGGAGTGCCAAAACTGTTAACATTGTTGCTCTACGAAACTGTCTGTTGCTTTCGTAGCGTAGAACTTTACCTTTGAAAACTTCACTTGGAACCTTCATTTTTCTGTGTTTTGCCATTGGATATTCACTTGTGATCTTTATACATTTTTCAGCAACATCAAGGTTTAGAAAACAAGCCTTTTCACCCTTTGAAACCTTGCAAAATTGTTCAAACTGCATCCTACAGTAGTTTCGTAGAGCGTTACAAAACTGTTGTGTCTATCTTTTCACAATTTTTTCCAAAATTTTAAGTTTCAAACCTTTACTGCCATCCTTCCAGTTATATATAAGATCTCATAATCAACAAAAATCAACTCTAAACTTCTTTCAAAAATGAAATCTTTCCACATAACCCCAAAAATGTGTTAGGAGATGTCACTTACTGTTTACACTCATTTTTGTTGTGGTTGATCTTCAAGCTTTGCTAGCTATATTTCAAGATCTTCAACTTGCCTTTTAAGCCTTCTATTATTAGCTCTTATTTTGGTATTAACCATCCTTATGAACTTTGCTTCCTTGATTGCAGGGACGGTCCATATGTAGAATTGATCCTCACTGTTGATTGACTCAATGTTTGAAACCTTTTCTAGCTCCCACAGACCTTTCAACCAGTGATCAAATTTGAACATGTCAGAGCCCTTCAAAGGGTCTCTGGCACGTCAGAGAAGTAACGAGCCAGATTTACTAGTCAAAAAAAATTTAATTTTGAATTTTTGCAAGTTTTAAAAGAAAATTGAATAATACTATAAAATGTTTTCAGAAGTGTTATCCTGTCAGCGCCCGTCACATTTTTTTTCCAGTGGTGGACGGGTCACGACTCACGGCCCACGGGTGCACTGTGGTACTGGTGACTCGATCAACGGTGAGTGGGTGACTCAGTCACTCGAGACTCCAGTCTTCGTGAGTGAACTGTGACAGGTCTTCGTGGGTGACTCGTCACTCCAGTATTGTAAAGGTTGCAACTTGCTAGCCAATGGACTGTGGTAGCAGAAGCATTGAAGGAAAAACATTGAAGAAAATTAATGACACTGCCAACTCCAAGCCAACTGGTAACAACCGTGATAATTTTCCTTACCAACTTCCAAGTTATGACTCGGGCTTCAAAGTTCAGACTCAGAGCTAAGGATTTTCTTTTCATCGTGTTGGAGAAGAGAAGAACTGCAACTTGCAAGTTTGCAACCTGTAGCGAATTTCGAAAGAGCCATTCCTCAGTCTAACTGCTCAGGAGTCAAGAGTTTCAGGACTCAGGGCTCAACGATAAAATATTTTCAATTGGCTGCACAAACAACCAGGTACTCAAAACCCTTGAATCCGTCCCTCTTTCAGGCCTGTCTGTGTATACACAATTCCATATTGTTTAGTGATTTGAATATGCTACATTCCTCTATGTATTCCTGAAGGGGGCCCTTGTAGATCTCATTACGAATGTCAATAGCAGATTCACTTGAAATCTCTAGTAAAGGGAGTTCCCCAGCTCTGTCATCTTCATCTTCTGTTTGGACAGTGTAAAAGGAGAATGCTTGTCTTCTTGACTTTTTAAACACCATGAGATATTGATCACCATACTTACAAAATGGTGAGATACTACAACCCATGCAGATTAATCATTATAATGCAAAGGAAATTACTCCCTCTGGTTGTAATTATCATACGAAGCTTGCCATTTTCATCTTCACAAGTACGAAGGTTACTGTTGAATTTGTTTTTTTGTACCAGCAGAATAATTGAAAGGAACCTTTTCAACCTTTAGTAAGATGGTCATATCTAGACTGATACCAAGCTTCACTGAGATAGCTATCTCTGTTATGAATATTCAGGTCAGGAAAAAGGCATGCCTCTGTTGGGACAAGTGTCCCCCACAAAAATAGAATTTATCCTGTAGGGAATCCCTCAAACTTGAAGCTGGGACATGATATTTTTCAAAGTTGGATTTAAATGCTGAAATATGATTTTCCCAGAAGTCTAGGCTCTCAATATCATAAGCAGGGATTTGGTCAAACATCAAAATAAGACATATCATATGCTGACTAGTTACTAATTGTCCCAATATATATATTTGATCCTCAGGCATACAATCATGAATTTCCCTTTTTGTCCACCATACTGGTCTTCCCGAAGGTTCACATTGCTAGAGGAAATCTTGCTCCTCTTACATCTATTGAAGTCTTCACACCCGTCATCACAAGGGTTCTTATAAAATCTCAGATAGGAAGTTCTCTCCTTGATTGGTTGTACTCTGTCCTCATCATTCCCACTATATTTAGGTATACACAATAAAACTTTGATAGGGTCATCCCCTTACCACTCTCACATTCTTCTGCTCCTCCATTAAAACTTGCTAATGTCGCCAAATAGTTTGAAAATGATGTCAGCTCCACTGAAGCTTCAGATTGAGGGAAGAAGTAAGCCCCAGTCTCCTTGACACCCACTTTAGGAAAACTCTGTCCACCATGCAGGATTTCTATCAGCCCTTTCAGATCTAGAATTTTGTTCCAATTCCACTTTATTGATGTTGACTTAACATGTTGGTTTCTGCAGTTAGGGTCTCATCAAACTTCCATTTAGTAATTTTTTCCATGCACATTGCAATATAAACCACTAATCTTCTCATTGATGGATAAGGGGCCAACAACATCCACAGGCTGTTCATTACCCGCTTTATTGGAACTAGGGACAAATAATTGATCTATTCCCTTCTTTGGGAGGTACTCTTCAGCAGAAATTCTATAATCATATATGGGATTTCCCTCAAAAGATGCCACTTATGATCTTGGATTCAACTTTAAAAAATATTACACTCATCATCCAATTCCAAGTTTCGTTTAACGATGGCCTCCTTTGTTTGGCTAGCAATGCTTCCTTCTTCAATTTTTGGGCATGAGACTTCCCATATAGCAGCATCATCATGGTTTTAGCTTCATCCTCTAAATCCTCCTTGATCTATAGGATCATTATCAGGAGAATCTTCTTATCCCAACACTTCCTCTTCATCTTCATCAAGGCTATCATATAACTATTCTTCTGGGACAGCAGGGATATTATTGGTTTCATATTTATCTGAAACCAATATTTATCTTTCCAGAGGTTATGAAGGCCTCCTTCAAGTGCCACAGAATCATCAGCCTTATCTTTACAGATGTGTCACCTCTCTCTCTCTCTCTCTCTCTATATATATATATATAGATATATCCCATCTAAAGCCAAGTGGTCCTTCTTATTTAGACTCTACACCATTCAAACTCATATTGGAACCATGGATGCTCAACAATGGGTTTGAATTTTCAACATGCCACGTAAATCTGATTCGTAAGACTCCAAAGTGGCCATGCAGTGAAGTTGGCAAGTGAACTCATAATATAAGGTTTGAAGCCACCCATAGTCAAAGGGGCCATTCTCTTAGCTTCTTCACATTCAATGATATTCACCATATCATATGCCAGATTGTGCTACTTCAATTTTGTCCAAATCAATATTTGATGATTTGGACGAATGTCATATAGATCTGATATTGGTTTTTCAGTTCAATGCGCAGTACAAAAATTCAGCCTTGAAATAATTCCAACCACCGCATTCATTCTCCCTAACTCTGCCATTCCTTGTGTACCAAAAAAAAATTTTGTCATAGTTTTTCTTTGAAAGCTGAAGCGATGCATAATCAATTCAATTTTTGACGGGTGTACTTTCTTACTGGTCTAGCTGGGCATGTATGCGGCCCTGTGAATTCCATTTCCTTTCATATTTCATTTTGTTGTGTATGTAGAAAGTGATGTTTATGCTGTTTTTTTCGTTCTTGAGAAAACAAAGCTCAACAGGGGTGTTTTTCTTGTGTTTAAATAGAGAGCTGAAACAAGGATCTTCTGATGTGGTTAAAAGGAGCAGCATCTCTGGTTTTGTAATGAAACTTCTCTCGGAAATTAAATGTAAATTACATTTCTGTTTGACTACCGTATGCTCTGTTCTGAATTTTTTTGGATCTCTGCCTTAGTTTTCTTTATTTAGGATCTCTGCCTTCTTTTTTAGATCTCTGCCTTACTCTCTTTTTTTAGGATCCCTGCCTTCCTTTTTTAGAAAACTGCAGCTAAAACAACACTAAAATATCTCCACCTAGCGTGCTACTTCAATTTTGTCCAAATCAATATTTGATGATTTGGACAAATGTCATATAGATCTGATATTGGTTTTTCAGTTCAACTCGCAGTGCAAAAATTCAGCCTTGCAAGATGGAACCTCCTTCACTATTGTATATTTCAAAGTATTTTATTAACATAAATATTGATGATTTTGTCTTTCTCAAAAAGAAATGTAAAAATAATGTATTATGGTCAATTGAAATGTTTTTTTTTTTAAAGCTTTTCATCATGGAAGGGCGACATAAATATATGCCCTTCTAATTGAAATTAAGACCCGCCCTTCAAATTTGATCACTGCTTTCAACCTCTCAAAGTTTGACCTTTCTACAGCATGCATTCTCACTTTCTTCTTCAATTTATCAATTTCAATGTTTGCAAGTCTGAGTTTGTCTTTAACCTCCTCATAACGACTCTTTTCTCTCTGAGTATTAAAAACTATGTTTCTGTCTTCTTCAAGCATTTGAGATGATATATTAATGGGTTCTTCAAAAACATTTGCATCCTCACCTCCTATTTGGTCTATTTCCATGTCTGGCTGCTGCAATTTCTTAGACTGCCTAGTCAAGGGTTTTCTAGGCTTAAAGAGAAACTCTGACACTTCATCCTCAAAATCTAATTTTTTGGATGTTTTCAATTTCTTTGATTTTCCACCTGTATCCAGTTTGATGAAATCTGCTTGAACCAGGGGAGACTCTTCAATGTCAATAGCTTGTAATATATCATTCAAGTCACCTCTTAATTCCAAGTTTTCATCTGTGACCACAACCTTACCCTTCTCCTTTAACCTTTGACTCCTAGTCAACTTCTTCCAAGTTGTTTTACTAGTTGACTGTTCTTGAATTATCTCTTTGACATGAGTTCTCTTCTTCTGTGCAGATTGATGAGTCCTTTGGATATTCAGTGATGTGTTCATCATTGGTTCCTTAACCTGTTTCCTGGGCTTAAGCTTGACAAACCTTCTTGATTTTGTTTCTGTAGGTTCAGTAGTCTTTGATGGAGATGTTTCTTTGACTTTAGGGCTAACAATTGTTCCTTTAACCCCTATTCCACTCAAAAAGAGAAATGTAGACCATTCTCTATTCACTTTTTGAAGCTCATGCAAAACTATTAACTTGACTAGACCATGATGAAATAATGAGGTTTCACATGCCTGAGTTTTCATCTGTACTTTATCTGCCATCTTGGCCAGACTTCGAAATAGAAAGAAAAGTAAGTCTAGAGAGATTATTCCTGTGAAATGCAATAAGAGTTTAAAGTGGTAAGTGTACACCTTGTGGTATCTCCCTTCGCAGGTGAAGTACCTTTCGATGTTGTAGAGCAGATTGGAAAATGCATCCTTGACATAACTTCTTGGCACAACTTTGTTCAAATCAGTATCCATAAACTCTGGCTTCAAAAAGATTTTGCAGGGTTGCATTTCTAACCTAAAATTCTTGAACCATCTATCTTACCCCCTTGGAATTTATGTGACTGCTGATATAACTTCAGGAGAAATTGGTAAATTGAGAAAACCAACCTTTCTATTTGACCCTGTGAAGTTAATAGAAAACTCTTTGGTAACCTGATTATGCCCTCCTTGAAGCTTTTCGTAGAACCTCCGGCACCCTAACTTCTTGAAGGCTCCTTCAACAGATTTATCTCTTGTGAAAGCTTCTAGACCTTCAGGTTCTATTCTTAGACAGTGACCAGACCTGTGATTTATTTTTTCTTTTGTCATCTTTCTCCTGAAAACCTTGTGTCTTCAACAAACCTATAATAGACCTCCTTGTTAGATGAATTGGCACGCTTGAGAATTTGGTTCAACCTCGCTTGATTAGAAATCCTGCTTCAGCCAGCAATTATTTTCAAACTCACTTGATTAGCAAGTATCGGAACTACTGACATAACATCAATTGGGTTCAGCCTCGCTTGATTGAAATTCTGCCTTGCCTGAAAACTTAAGGAGAGCTCTGGTTTCTTATCATGAGCTTCTCTTTCAAACAATAGATATGCATGCAGTGTTTTATTTGCATGAGACAAAATCGATGATAACCAACCCTTTTTCAAATTTGAAAAGGACCAATGACAAATGACTCCTAACGAATCTCATAATGATTTCCATTTTTTTTGGATGGTTGCATAAGTGAGGGAGGATTCATGGACTGACACGTAATCATGAAAATTTAACCAAAATTGATGGATGTGATAGCTAAACCAAAAAATTTTGAATCCCAGATTTCGTAGCGCTAGTAATGTGATTTCGGGATTTTGCGCTATGAAAAGACCAGCGTTTTCATAGCGCAGAAGCAGTTTTTTTACACTGAGCGCGCTACAAAAACGTGGTTTTGTGGCCTATTCAAAAAAAAAAAAAAAAGACTTAAAATATGGTTTTCAAAACGTGGTATGAGACTTCTAAAGAGTAAAGCAAGGTTTATGAACTTTATTTGGTGATGAAATGAGACTTGTAACCTATGGTTTAGACCCTATAAAACATAAAAATGACTCAAAACCTATCTAATACCATGACTTAGGAGAAAGTATAAACTGACCAAGTTTAGAAAATTTTAATAGTGATAACACATCCCTTGTTGGGACTTCCTGTTCAGGAATCCCACCTCCTTCCTTAAGTAGCTCTTAGAGGAGAATTGTTCTAACTTGTCCATTATTAGGCTTGGGCCAAGATTCACCTTACATTTACAGCACTGCTCCTGTTGTGGGTTGAGTTTTCCTTGTGAGTTGCAGCAAGTGGAGATCTAGATCTGCTCAGATCTAAATGATAGCAGTGGCTCTTCTCAGTGAGTGTGTCTTTTAACCTCCTGGAAGAGTTCATTTGTTGATTGTGCTTTAGATCTACACCTTGGCATCAGGCCATTCCATTCTCAGAGGCTACAGTGCTGCTTCCTTCCCTGGAGAGCATTATTTGCAGATCTACAACTGCAGGGTGTTTTGCTTGCATTTTGGAGAAGAGATCTCCGGTGTTGGGATTCTTCCTTCCACTGTGGTGATCCATGGATTGGCCATCCAATCCATGTTTGTTTCATATCTGATCTTCTATGCCATTAAATTATTCAGATATTTTTGAATCATTCTGCAGATCTGCATTCTTAGATCTCAGATCTACTTCTGGTGCTTCATGTTTTGAGCAAAACCCCAAGGGGAATGTATAGATCACCCTTTCTTGTACACAGATCTGTATTAGATCTAAATTTTTATGTAAAAATCTGATCTAGATCTGAAGAATTAATAAACTTCTTCTTCAGCCCTAAAAATAACGCTGACATGATTATGCAGTCTTTTATCATGGTTATAACACCTCATTTCTAAGGATTTCTTTTGTATTGTCTCATTCTTTCTTCTGTAAATTGTACGGGCTATGTCACTGATATTATTTATCAATTTTCAGACCTTATTGCAGCTAAAACCTTCAATAAATTATTCTCTTATGCTTCAATAAATTTATGCATACTCCAGGTCATGGGAAATCGGGGTTTTCTAGCCTAGTTAGGAAAGAAGGAACTGTTTAACATAGAAAAACGCATTTTTTTTTTGCTGAATTTGACATGGGAGTCCCTCATAACCCTAGCTATCAGATCCAACCACTTTCCCGTCTTATTTTTACGCAAATATCTGAATACATTCATTTTAAGGCCTAAATCCTCACTTGTTCCCACCTTTTGCCTTATAAAACATTGTATAAAGTTGCTGCTACATATTTTATTGAAGGTTAAGTGATTTGACATCAGTTATCAACCTTATTGCTGCATCTCCAACTCTAGAATACCTTAGGGTATTCTCATTGTTGTAGAAATTCTAGTTTGGAACATTACAATATATCACAGGTAATCTAGCGAGTATGTCAAGATGAACGATTTAGACCACATTCATGGTCATCGTGGAAAAAAATGGCCCAATTTGAAGTATGCTAACATAAACATAACCAACATAACAGAAAATATGAGAATCTACAATGCATGGCATTCACCCAAAATGGTTATTGTCATGGTGAGTGGTGATGAATTGGGAAGAAGAGTAGGGATGTAGTATTCTATCAAAAATTTTATTGATAATGATAGAGTTGATATCTTTGATAAAATTCTTTGACATCACTTCATTTAATAAGGATCGATGGTCTAGCTTGTTGGTTTTGAGATTTAGTTTGGGATAATGACACTTATATCATCTTCTTTATTTGATAAAATTTGGTCCAATGGGAAGCATCTTAATAAAAACATATACCTAAAATAATTTAAAATGAACATTAAAAATACTCCAACCTATAAAAAAAATCCACCTAAGATTGTGACATTTTTTATACATCCTACACCATTTGTTACAAATCATACATGTAATAAATCAAGTTGGAATGAATTGTCACAACCAAACTCATTTTCATCCCACGGTCATTGATGGTTCATTGCAAATAAAATGTCATAACTTGATAGGACTTCCATTACAAATGATATTTCAAAGTAGCCCAATGGTTGTCCATTGAATCGATCTGGAAGGGTGACATAAAAAAAACATAAAATCTATAAGGGAATGCTTTAGGTTGTGATAATTCATCCATTGAATCAATCTCGAAGGGTGACATAAAAATATATATAAAATATATAAGGGAACACTTTATGTTGAATATTAGTTTTGGAGTTGTAAAATGTAATTATTATAAGGTGAATAGGTTGAAATATTTTATTATTAAATTTAATTGGAGATTAGAAGAGTGTGAAAGTGCATTTCCATGTCATTTCTTAACATATGTGTTACTTGTTACTATAAATAATTTTCATGTGATTAAAAATGTGTGTTGCAAATGATTGTCCTTCCTTTAAACTTGACCTTTCAACCCAATTGTTAACCGTTCAACCCGATTGTCCTTCCTTCCCCACCCAAAGAGTTAGGAGAAGGTGGTGATGTTGCTAGCTCGAACACGGGGATCTCCCACCACTGGATCCTTGTATTCAACTATATCCCATTACAGCAACACCCATAAAGAAGACAACAACATCATAGCATTTTTAATAGGTGGAAATAGTTACACTGGGTGGATATTAGGTGGATACAATTATGCCTCTTCATTAGTTGAGTTGGAAACTAGCACTAAAATGACTCCCTATAGGTAGTTATATAACGACTCCACACAGCGTATTTATTGAATGACTACCTGTATGGTTGCTTATTCAATCTGGTGCCTACACATTCAGTTAGTTCAGTAGTGGTCTCAATAAGGGAAAGTCATATGGACAATAGTTAGTGGAGCATGGTTATGGTTGCTTATTCAATCTGGTGCCTACACATTCAGTTATTTCAATAGTGGTCTCAATAAGGGAAAGTTATATGGACAATAGTTAGTGGAGCATGGTTCAAATCACTTTCCCGACTAAAGAGGGGAAGGAATTTCTAATATAATTTTGTTTAGAAAGATTATCCATGAAGGATCATGATAAATCAAGTCTTTTATGAGATGAGAAAGATAAAAAAAAATTAGCCTTGCCAAAACAACTCGGTCGATGCATCTACATGGACATGAAATTCAACATTCCAATCAAGAAACAAAAGGAGCACTTACCCACTTTTCCTTCAACAAATTAAAGGCAAAGTCACATTCATGGGTCCAATAGAATACTTCTGATTTCTTCAACATCTTCTCCATCTGTTCTATAATAGCCCTAATCTTACCATGCTCAACCATTTTTGAAAACTTAAGAGCCTTTAGAATTTGTTGTTGAATTAGTGCTTACCAGTTACAACTTCCAAATAATCTACATACAATAATGGCAATGCTCTTATCCATTGCATTTAGGTTCCGTCTAATTTGGGCTTAAGCTTTTCTCCATTACTATTTTTTTTCTTCATATTTTAGGGACTTCATTGCACTCACTACTCTTATGACCTTATATGACACATACTATTTCATTAGTTTGATCTTTATTTTCATGTTGGTATAATCATTCATGCTCATGGCCATTTTATATTTGGCACTCCATTGAGCATTCGATGGAAATGGATGGATCATATGCATCAAATTTCACAAATCAAGGGCCTTAAGTAGCCACATGTTTATCCAAGTATTTAATGTGGAGTTAGTGTGACCTATCTATCTACAAAATATTTGTTATGGTTGGGGAATTTGATTTGTAAGTTGGAAATAAGAATACATCACCAACAAAGCCACTTATTGGAGTAGCATATACAGAAGCAACACACATGTGACTAATAGCAAGACAAGAATCCCCATTTTAAAGAAGTAAAAGCATCAACATTTTGAAGCCTAAATCTGGTTATTTACAGGTTTAGATTTATGCATGGTACGGACTTAATGGAAACATGCACAAGGTTAAGAGCGAAGATGAGAATTACAATTTTGGAGATAGAGTTGAGGTGGAGGCCTTCACTTCTATTTCTTAGTAGAAAACGTAGAAATTTGAATAACTAATATATTATTCACCGAGATTCTCCTGATCACACACTATTTTAACTTCATGCACAATACAGAATCTCTTCTACCATTGATCATTAATTGCGGAAATAAAAACAATCGCATGTGCACATTAAAACCATAAACAATCACACATATGAACACAATATTTTATGGGAAAGCTTAAAGCTGAAAACCCCCAACTATCTGTATATTATATGTCATAGAGATCATGTAACAATAATTGTACAAAGCTCCTCACAAGCTCTCAGCACAACCTCCAATTGCTACACACTAATCAAGCTAGATCTAGCAAAACACATGCTCCAATCTCTGCCACCTGATAGCCAGCCTCTATTGCATAATCAATGTTGTAGGATGGCTCATTAAATAACTTGAACCACATGGCTTGTATTGCGCAATCCTCATGGGCTTCTTCAATCACTGCTAGTTGAAAATATGTAATAGTATAGTCACAACTAATAGTTAACCTGCTCTTTCACCTATCTCTGCATTGGTTTCCACTGAAACTGTCCATGCACTGAAGTTAACTGATGTATTCTTTAGTTGATTAATGAGTTTATAATTAGTGAATTAATTAATAATTAATTCACACCACTCTCACTAATTGTATCAATCAGTTAAACTAGATACAAATAGCTCAACTGTGTTTAGATTAGTTAAACTGAATACAACTCCACTAACTTCCTCAATCAACTCCACCAAACTCTGTCACATGAGTTCTAACTGAAGTATCCATGCAATAGCTCCACTTAACCCTCAGGAATAGCGTAATTCCTTCTGTCAGCTCCTGTGCCACATCTGTGCACTTAACTGAAGTGCTCCAAGAGAATAAGACAATGTTTAGAGTCCAAATATTATTAAGAGCTAATAATATTCGACATATCTATTTTTAGACTGGCAATCTAAAAATAGATTCCGCCCAATATGTCTAAAAATAGAAGTCCATCTATTTTTTCCAAATTGACCAACCATCCACAAATAGCATCCTGCAACTCATAAAACATGATCCATATGTCTAAAAATAGACATAGTCTAAAAATAGACTTTGCGCCAAAAATAGCCTGCGGGCCCACTTAGTGAAGGCGACTCCTTTCCACTAAGCTCATCATCTTGTTTCAATCTCAACACTCCCTCTCAACAAGATATGGATTATCTGCAACCCCTATCCTGCCTCTGTGGTATTCGAATTTTCTCTGATGGCGCAGCAAGTATTATGGACACCAATCTGATCCTCATTAAGGAATCCATGAAAGTAACATGATCTTCCGGCACTTTCACAATATACGATATGATGATCTGGGATGTCAATGTGTTTAGATCTATCATGAAATCTTAAGGTCTTGAGAGTTTGATGCAACCTAAGTTATCACAATAAATCACGATAGGATCTATCACGATAGGATCTAAGTGTGAGCAGTGTGACCGGAATCTTCCTCATCCATATAGCCTCGCATGCAGCCAAACTTGCTGCCATGTACTCGGCCTTCGCTAAAATAAGTGCCACGGATCTTTGCTTCCTGCTGTACCAAGAAAATGTTGTCGACCTGATACTGAAAATCCCTCCAGATGTGCTCTTTCTAGCCATTGGGCTCCCTGCCCAATCTGCATCTGTGAAGCCACATAGCTTCACCTCATCCGACTGTCTGTACCACAATCCATATCTCGATGTGCCTCTGAGATATCTCAATACATGCTTGCCTGCCTTCTAGTAGAGCTTGGTAGGCTTAACCATAGCTTTTGAAAGCTGGTTAACAGCATAGCATATGTCAGGTCGTGTATTGACCAGATACATAAGTGACCCCACCAACTGTCGATAAACAGTGGCATCCACTACCTCCGCCGAAGTAGCATCCTCCTTCCTCCAACCACCAGGAAGAGGAGTATCAACAGGCTTGCAGCCATGCATGTTGAACTTCTCCAGTATCTTTCGGGCATACTTACCCTGAGAAACAAACAGTCCATCACTGCGTTGCCAAATTTCCAATCCCAGAAAATAATGAAGGAGGCCCAAGTCCTTCATCTCAAACTCTTGCAAGTACATCATGCATTAGAAGTATCATGACTCATCACATGTCAAAATCAAAATCATCTACATAAAGTACAATGATCGACAACCCCACCCTCCACCACAATCTAGTATAGGTTAGGATCCACCTCACTCTTGGAGAATCCAAGTCCGGTGAAATAACTGTCTATCTGTGTGTACCAAGCACGAGGTGCTTGTTTCAACCCATACAGCGCTCTCTTGAGCCTACACACATGCGACTCGCTGTTGAAGATCTCGAAACCTTCGGGCTGCTCTATGTACACCTCCTCCTCAATCACCCCATTGAGGAACGCAGTCTTCACATCCATCTGATGAATGTGCCACCCCATCTGCGCTGAGAGAGCAAGAATCGTCCGTATGGAAGAAGACCTTGCGACAGGTGAAAAGGTCTCCTCATAATCGATCCCCTCAATCTGTGAAAAGCCTCGGGCAACAAATCTTGCCTTGTACTTCTCCACACTCCCGTCAGCTGCCTGCTTCACTTTGTAGATCCATCTCGAACCCACCACTGATTTCCCTTCCGGCCTCGGGACAATCTCCCATGCAATGTTTCTGACAATCGAATCATACTCTTCCACCATGGCATCTACCCATGCGGGGTCCTCCACAGCTTCCTCGAAAGAGGATGGCTCTGTCACGACACATTTGCTCACAAGATCCATGTATCCAGTGTACCGGTCCGGTGACTATCTCTGTCTGCGCTGTGCTGTAGGTGGTCCTACAACCTTCTCTGCATCTTGAGCCAGTCGCTCAGCTTCTGTAGTGCGCTTCCGCCCTCTGATGGTTGGCGCTGCATGAGTGGTCTCTTCCACTCCATGAACTTCCTCTTGTGGCTGATCCACATCCTGAAGCTCATCCTTAGGAACTAATAGCTCCTCATATGCATGCAAGTGTGGCTCCCTCTCAAGCAAACACTTCATGGCTTTCTCCTCATGAAATTTGATATCCCGTCGCACAACAGTCTTACAACTGTCTGGAAAATACACACGATAGTTGTGGGGTGTATCAGTGTACCCCACAAATATCCTAACCTCTGCAGTCAGCTCCAGCTTCTTCCTGGCATCCTTCATCACATGAATGTAAACAGGTGAACCAAAAATCCTCAAATGGGAAATATCAGGCTTCTTACCAGAAAACGCCTCCTCGGGTGTACTCATGCCAAGTATCATGTGAGGACAACGGTTCTGCACATATACTGCAGTATTGCATGCCTCAGCCCACAAGTGTATGGGAAGGCCCTGATCATGCAACATCGCCCGTGCAGCACCCACGATCGTTCTGTTCTTCCGCTCAGCAACCCCATTCTGCTGTGGGTTATGAGGTGCTATGAGCTCTCTTCGAATTCCTTCTGCGCTGCAAAAGTCCTTGAACTCGCCAGAGATGAATTCACCACCATTGTCGCTCCTAAGAGCCTTCACCTGCTTCCCCAATTCTTTCTCAACCAGTGCCTTGAACTCACAGAACTTTGAGTATGTCTCGCTCTTCTTCTGCATGAAGAAGATCCAGCACTTACGAGAAAAATCATCAACAAATATCACATAGTACATGTGCTTTGCTGTCGAAACTACTGAGAAAGGTCCACACACGTATGTGTGAATTCTCTCAAGGATCATCGTGGCGCGACTATCCTTCTCGTGAAAGGTGGCTTTCACAAATTTTTCCAAGGTACACCCCTTGCACTGATCTGACTGCGCAAGAGTGCCTTTAGGAAGCCCAATAGAAATCTGCTGCAGTATCTTCAAAGCTCCATGGTGAAAGTGGCCCAATCTCCGGTGCCACAACTCGCCATCATCCCGGCTCACCACTCCTTCTGCCTTGCCTGCCATTGCTGCGCAGCCATCTACCTGCAATTGATAAAGGTTCTTAACTCGAACCCCTATCCTTCGAGTCTCACCAGTTGCCTTACTGCGCAGGAAAGCCTTTCCCTCGCTAAAGACAACATCATATCCCTTGTCTTCTAACATCGCCACAGAGATAAGATTCTTCTTCAATCCTGGAACATGCATCACTTCCTTCAATATGAAGGGTTTACCATACTCCCTCTCAAAGGAAATGGTACCGATACCGGTCGCACTGTATCTACCATCATCGCCCATCTCGATGTGCACTCCAAGATCTTTCTCATCCAGATCAGTAAACAAATCTCGATCTCTTGTCATGTGAAAAGACGCACCACTGTCAAGAAACCACACTGAACCCATCACACTTGAGACCAAGCATGCGATCAGTGAAAAATCCAGCTCAAACTGTGAGGCTAAGGCCTCTCCAGCTGCAGATCCAGCAGCCTGCTTATTTTTCTTCTTCTGTGGACAATTAGTGGTGTAATGTCCGTGTTGGTGACAGTGAAAGCACTTCACCTTGGACATGTCCTGCTTCTTGCCTTTCGCACCGGATTGAGAAGAATTCTTCTTGCTCTTCCCCTTCCTTGCTTTGGCAGCCAAAGCGCAATTTTCTTCATCTGAGTTCTTTGATGAAGATCTGTCCCTGGTACTTCGCCTTATCTCCTCTTGCACAAGATCCGACCAAATTCCCTCCCATCCTGGCAATTTCTCCCGACCATTGACAGAGTCCTGATAGGAATGCCAACTCTTCGGAAGCCCAAGGAGAGCTAAGCTCACCAAGTCCTCGTCATCTACAGTCACCCCCACACTTCCCAGCTCATCCCTGCATTGGATGAACTTCGTGAGGTACTTGGGCATACTGTCGCCTTTCTCCATTTTTATGTTCCTGAGTTTATCCTTGAGCGCCAACTTCCTCTAGTCGCTCTTGCTTTGAAATAAATCTGTCAAAGCTTTCCACATCAAGAATGGAGAAGCCTTACCATGAAGGCTGGACACTATGTGATCCTTCACACCTTCCAACAGAATCCTTCGACACTTTGCTGTCTTCTTTTTCCATGCGTCAAGTACGGCAACATCACTAGAAGTAGGTTTTGGAATTTTTGCATCTATGAACTCCTTTAACCCATTGTCATCCAGCACCGCCTCCATCTGTCCTTCCATGCAATATAATTCGGCGCCTCGAGGGCATCGCCAATCGCGATCCGTTGAAAGACATCTCCTTCGACACCAAGAAAACAACTGCTTACCTCCTAAACCGAACCCGGCTCAAAACTCACTTGACTTCAATGTTTTGGTGCTCCAATGAGTCAATATCGCTACGATACCATGTAGAAATTTGAATAAGCGATATGTTATTCAGGGTTACTCTGATCACACACTATTTTAACTTCGGTACAATACAAATCTCTTCTGCAGTGATCATTAATTGCGGAAATAAAATCAATTGCATACACACATTAAAACCATAAAAATTCACACATATGAACACAATAATTTATGGGAAAGCTTAAAGCTGAAAACCCCCAACTATCTGTATATTATATGTCATAGAGATCATGTAACAATCATCATACAAAGCTCCTCACAAGCTCTCAGTACAATCTCCAATTGCTACACACTAATCAAGCTAGATCTAGAAAAACACATGCTCCAATCTTTGCCACTTGATAGCCTGCCTCTATTGCGTAATCAATGCTGAAGAATGGCTCATAAATAACTTCGAACCACCTGGCTTGTACTGCGCAATCCTCATTGGCATCTCCAATCACTGGTTGTTGCAAATCATGCAACATTATAGTCACAACTGATAGTCACACTGCTCTTTCACCTATCTCTTCACTGGTCTCCACTAAAATTGTCCATGCACTGAAGTTAACTGATGTATTCTTTAGTTGATTAATGAGTTTATAATTAGTGAATTAATTAATAATTAATTCACACCACTCTCACTAATTGTATCAATCAGTTAAACTAGATACAAATAGCTCAGCTATGTTTAGATTAGTTAAACTGAACACAACTCCATTAACTTCCTCAATCAACTCCACCAAACTCTGTCACATGAGTTCTAACTGAAGTATCCATGCAATAGCTCCACTTAACCCTCAGGAATAGTGTAATTCCTTCTGTCAGCTCCTGTGTCACATCTGTGCACTTAACTGAAGTGCTCCAAGAGAATAAGATAATGTTTATAGTCCAAATATTATTAAGAGCTAATAATATTCGACATATCTATTTTTAGACTGGCAATCTAAAAATAGATTCTGCCCAATATGTCTAAAAATAGAAGTCCATCTATTTTTCCAACTTGAACAACCATCCACAAATAGCATCCTGCAACTCATAGAACATGATCCATATGTCTAAAAATAGACATAGTCTAAAAATAGACTTTGCACCAAAAATAGCCTACGGGCCCACTTAGTGAAGGCAACTTCTTTCCACTAAGCTCATCATCTTGTTGCAATCTCAAGACAAACCACCACCAATGTTTAAGGTTAAATTTTCATCCTAGCAATGTGCACTTATATTTTTGTCTTTGAATAATTGCTTTGGTGGCACATAATATGCTTAGTGTTCATTTGAATCGATGGTTTCATATCTCTATTTTAATTTTAATAGTGACCCATTAAAATGTCACTATACATAATGATGCTTTATTTCCTAGTACCCCAGTAATGATAAGAAGATCCTCTTTATATATCACCATTTTATTGTTCTTGAGAGCTCCATTAGAAACACTAATTAAGTTTGACCTAACAAAGAATCGGTCGCTCAAGAACTCTTTCATTACATCCTTCCATTGTATGTTAATTCACTTTTACCCTCACTAAAAACCCTTTTGAAGATTCTTTTTCTCCAAAAACAAATCCTCCAATCTTTGAATAATGTAACTATTCAACGTTCCTTTCCCCCACTTGAGGGTATGCTAGTTAATCTTTTGATGTGGCTTGTGTTTCTCTTGGAAAGTAATTTTGTATACTTTCATTTTTAATCACAATTTACAAGGTATTTATATTCCTTATATCTAATATGGAAAACATTAAAGATTATAGTAAAAAATATAATGAAAGCATTGACTAATTAAATTATGTCATCTCATTTTGTTCAACCTTTTTATAACGAGAGTCTTCAACTGCAGGTTGCAACAATACTTCATTGGAAATCAATCATTTTCAAGTATATTGCAAAGCTCTCATCATGCATAGGTCCCTAAAACATACAAATAATTTGATTTGAAAATAGAAACTTAAACTTCTTCTTGAAGTCAAAATTTAGCATACTAAAAAGTATTTTGGCATCAATTTACCACTCAACATATCCCAAAAGATTCCATATATATATATATATATATATATATATATATATATATATAATTTTATTTTTTATTTTTTTTATTTTTTTCGGGAAGGTGTAGTTTTGAAAAGTTTGATCATCATGGGGAATCATTTTTCATCATGGAAATTGCAACATTGGCCATTTCCATGGGATATAAATGAATAAGTTTTATATTCCTTAAATAGAAAGCATTATGATGATTTTAGAATGCTTTATGGGGGGTTGCGTGTCTATAAGTTATTTATTTTGCCCTCCTTTCATAATTTAGACAAAGAAATCTAATTGCTTTTAGTGTTGTTGTCACAGTTTTTCATTTTAGTATGTTGTAGGAAAAATCAATTGTTGTTATGTGTTCTTTGAGCTTATTATCATCTGTTAGGATGTCACAATTTTGAAAATGTAATAAGAATTAAGTTTTGCATTTGAGATGTTTCTTTTTTATGAAATATTGATAACTCTTTAAAATCAAATAAAAAATCCACTACTATTTTATAGTACTTTGCTTTGATAATATGAGTTACAACAACATTTATTATTATGAAATTTTTTTATTTTTTTATTTTTTATTTTTTTAAATCATGTGCTCAAAATTTAGAGAAGAAAAATTAAGTGGGTAAAACCAACATATAACAATACAAGAATAATTGAATAAGTCATAAATTTTCTTAAAACATGAAATGATGAGCTTGGAAAACAAACACTCATCATCAAATTTTCATTTGATAGACAAAAGACAATTGAAATTCCAAGCCTGGATGGGAGGTGTTTTCATCTATGGGTAGGTCCCCACTGTTCCCATCACTGGAGCAATTTTCAACCAACATTATTACTGAAGTGAATATTGACCAAGAAACACCACCGCTCATCATTGAAGCATAGCACTACTATCTCTTTTGCCATTGGCAAGGTTGTATGCAGGTGTTGACAAATATGGGGTCTCCTCCCTTGTAGATCACTGAGTGAGAGGGATCTTGAGATTGGTTGAAAAAATGGAGACACCAATCACCCTAAAATTGAGGCATTTAAATCCCTAGTCCAATTTCTAAATCCAAATATAAAAGAAATAATAATAACAATAATTCAACCCAACTAGGAAAATTCATAAATTCATTAAATGGGTGGAATCCAATCTCTTTGATGGATCTCCTATCTCCAAATTTAAGAAGAAAATCCCTTATTCTATGTTATCGCAATTTGATTAGAAAGTTTACAAGTGTCTAGCCTAAACCAAAATCTCTAGAAACTTTGAGAAGAGTATTGGTCCCTTAATATTCAAGGATAGGTATTAGCATACTTGTATTCGACATCGTTATGTTTTTCCCCTTTCTTAATAAATATTAGTGAGATTTGATCTACTTTTGTCGTCCCTATTTTATGGGACCCACAAGAATGTATCTATCTTTTGGTCCCTTGATTTCAATCCTAAAAAGGAAATTACAACAATGACTGTATGTGTTAGGTTGTCACACCTCCCTCTAATTTTTTGGTAATGATTGTTCTCTTAAGAATATTAGGAACAAACTTGTGTTGATTCATTGACTAAGTAGAACTAAAAGGATTTTTTTTCCTATGCAATAAAATGTGTGAAGGTGGATTTGGAGAAGGGACTTCCAGAGGCTTTGCAAATCATTATAGATGGTGGATTCATCACTAATTTCTGGATTGTGAGAAAATTATTTTCAGTGTCAATGCATGTCATGTGTTACAAGCATTTTTCCAAAAGCTATCCAAAAATCCAAGAGTAGCAACCACCCTCAAAGTGGCATGCAAGAAAAGCATACAAGTTCAAGATGGGTTTAAGCAAGAGTAGAAACTCCCAACATAAGGGGACACCTAAGCCAATTTCAGCCCAAGAGAGTCAACCCAATTCAGGCAATAATAAATTTGAACTTCTTGGGAATTTAGGTAGTTTGATGAATTCAAGAGATGTGGAGGAGGAAGTTGAAAGGCAAGAGAAATCACTAACAAATCTCAATTGTGGATTAGCTCATTTTGGTGGTGGTACAAATCCATCCCATGAGGATCCAAAGACAAATGTCTTGACAAGATAGAGGGAAGTAGAGTGGGGAAGGAGGAAGAAGTGAATGTAGAGTAATCATGAGAGAAAGAAGAGATAGTAGAGGAAACATAAGAGGAGGAAGGGGAATCAACTCAAGAAGTGGAAAAAGAAGTAGAGCCAAAAGTAAATTTTCTCTAGAAGTATTCAAAACCTCATTGTTTTGTTGAGTTCTAAATTATTATTCAAATCTCTTTCCCTCCTCTAACAAGGGGAAGGAAACCTAATTGATATTGAATAATTTATGAGGAAAAAATGGATATCCTCTTGGGTCATTAGTCAAGTTTAGAATTTCCATTAATTAATCAAGGGACTACAAGTTGCAATTGATAAACATATTTTGTTTTTGCATCTATTATGTAAACAATTCATAAAAAATGATCTTTATACTCGAGAATATGACATAAAAAGTCTCTGCATGAAATCTCACATTCTCTCCCCCAATTTTTTGATGGGAGAAGAAAAGAACTACAAGACATGAACTATCTTCTAAATTTTTTGTATTTCATGCTATCTAATGTGGGCATAGCACTTTTATAATTCAACTTTATTCATTTCTATTAAAAGAAAGAAATACATTATGCATGTGGTAGAAGCACGCGTTCTACGAAATAGAATGTATATGTGAGATAATTGTTAATATGAGAATAGATAAACTACATTATACATGTGAAATTATTTTTGAGAGGAGAGACTGACAATGGAACTTATTTGGCCATCGATAACAAAACATCTCCATCACTAAATAGAGACTCAAGTGTCATCGTTAGCTAATCACGTGTACATAGCTTACCTAGAAAGTGGGTTTTACACACACTCTAAACAAATGTCAAGTAAATGTGTGTTGATTATTGTTATGGATTAACCTTAATTACCATTCTTGATGATAGAGACTTGATTGATTAAGCTATGTTTATGATTTGAGTCATTAATACCATCGCTTCAAAACTAAACGATGGTTATTGATGCCTTTGATTTTTAAATTTGGGGAAATGTATCTGAATATCTTCATTTTCAAATACTGGAAACTCTAGATTACACTGCAAATGAAATTTAGACCTCAATTTATGAGATCGAATTTTTAAAATGGTTTTCTGACAAGTGGAAATTAAGAAAATGAGTATGCATGTCATGAATATTGTTGTCAACAAACATAAGATCAAAATAGATCATTAGACATAATAAAATTCAATGAATTGTTATTGAATATGAAAATGTTGAGGAACTAGTTTTGTTTTGGAGGAGGCAACCATGACATGTGAGGTAGTGACATTTTAAATCCTTGATATATACTAGTCAAGGGCCTGCAATTATTTCCTTTGAAGGATGGTCCTTTTTCATGGACATTATGATAACAACAACTATAGTTTGGAGATTAAATCAATGTAACAAATATTGAACTTCAATATATTATTTGCGCTATGATTATGTGCATTGTAACAACATTAGGGGCTCTAAAATTTTCCCTTTCAAGGATTATCCCTCTTTTATGGATATTTATGACAACAACAAAACATATTTGAAGATTGAACCAATCAAATGAGTCTTGGACTTTGATCTCTTATTTGTGCTATGATAGTGTACAGTATAATGGCACTAAAGAAAATAGTTGCAACATAGTTATCCATTGAAGAATGTTTGTTTCTTGTGCATTGTAGATTTAGTAGAATAAACTTGTTTTTGAGCATTAAACTTTGTACACGTGTTAATAACTACTATTAAAATTATCCCTTTGCAATTCCATATAAAGATTTCCTTCACCATGTCCCAAAAAAAAAAAAAAACATGATTACTTTCCCAAAATTATAATTTATAAATATATAAATAATAGATATATTTGAAATATTCTTAAGTAAATTAAATTTTTATTTATAAATAAAATATTGTTTTAATTTTTATTTTATAAATGAAAAATTGTTTTTAAAAGAAATATAATTTATGGATTTAAAAATTATTTCCATTTTAAATACCTTTTATCATGAAATATAATTAGTTACAAGTTCCCAGTAGTCAAAAAAATAAAAATAAATAAATAAAAATGGTTGACAAGTGCCCATCAATATCAATATGAAAAAGCCAACATTCCATAAAATATTAATTATATACTCATGTATATATATCAAGCACTGTTATTAAAAAAAAAAAATCTTAAATATGTTTATCTTAATAACAAATTTCAGGATGAATAAATTTGGGGTACGTGACCGGAAAATTGTTAAAACTTGTAATCCATTAAACCTCAAAATCAAACTCACCTCTTTTTCATGGACCAATTTGATTTGCTCACAACCAATAATAAGAGGAGAGATATTACTATATAATTTAGTGTTCAAATATTTCACACTCACACTCTGGTTTCACTCTACCCCTTTAAGATTCCTAAATAATTAATATTAAATGACACTTTCTCAATACCATGTATATCATTAATACCATGTATATTATTGGAACCCTCTATGTGCATTGTTGACTTCGCTCTGTCTTAAAACTAAGAGTGATAGTGGGATCCCTCCACTCTATCCTCCAGTTTTGCATCTACACTTTGTGTGGAGTATTGTCCCCCACATAATCTTCACTCTCCAAAATTGGCAACCAGTGTTCAACTACTAGCACAATACTATCAAAATTGGCAACCAGTGTTCAAGTTACCCCTTTGCAATTCCCTAGAAAGATTACCCTTCACCTGGTAAAAGGGAAATTTAGTCACGAGCATGATCACTTTTCAAAATTACTATTTGTAAAAACTTAAAAGTAAAATGTACTTGGAACAGTCTTAGGTACGTTATTTTTTTTATTTTTATAAATAAAAAGTTGTTTTTAAAATAAAAACTTTGCTGATTTTTAAAATTATTCTATAATGACTACTTTTATAATGAAAGTTTTGAAAAAATCAAAAGTTGTGGAAATGACTTATTGTAAAAATGAATAATTATTGAAAGTTCCAAGTATTCGGAAAATCCACATGACAATAAATACTTCAAGTTGTGGAAATGAAGAATTGTTATAGTTTCGAACCATTCTAAAAAAGTTGGCATTCCATAATTTATTCCCTGTATACTTATATGCGTATATCAATACTACGATAAATAATAATAATAAATAAACAAATAATATTAATTAATTAATTAATTAAAATAAAACTATTTTAATATAGACTATTATGAATACATTTTAAATATGTTTGTATTTATAATGAATTTCAAGATGAATAAATTTGTGATCTATAGGTGGAAAATGATTCAAGCTTGTAATTTATTAAACTTCAAAAACAATTATATACCAAAAAACCATATCTTTTTCTCATGAACGAAATTTGATTTACCCTCAAAGAATAATGAAAGGAGGATATTATTTCAACTACTAGCCATTCTATAGAATTTCTTGGTTAAATATTTTCAATTCATTTTTATTACAAACATCTTTGTTTTCATCGTCTTAACATGTAGATTTCATACATATGTCTTTCATGAACTATTATTGTTGTTATGTGTTTTTCATTGATTTTTGTTAATTTTTGCAATTTTGAAATATGGCTCATGTATCTTCATATAACATATAATAATGTTGATTCATTTTCATGTATCACCTTTGATTTCCAAGTTTAGTTATTCACATCACTCCATTTTCCTTTTAGTTCCTCCTCTTTTCGTAATCCAAAATGTGTTATACTTCTGCTATGTATCAAGTGAAGTTTTATATCTCCAAAATACTTGGTCATATTTTTAACTTGTATGGAAATCCATGTTGTGCAAATATTTTCTCTTAAAAATTGTCTCTGCATTTAGCACAAACCCTTCCTCTACACTTACTCTTTTCCACACAAACTCTTCCCCAACACAAGTTCTCCACATACTACATAATGATCACAATTGCACTAGGTATAAAACCTTCTCCCACACAAAACTTGTTCCACGCTCAGTTGTTTTATGATGATTATGGTGTGGAAATCTTTGAATACCCACGCCAAACACATTTTCCACCGGTGTGCATCTTTACCTCTGCACTCCTATATAACTCTTATATAATTAGTAAAATTTCAAGTTTCCTAATTATGCACCTAACACACTTTTCGAGAGTCACTTATGAATTCATTAATGAGATTCTAAATTACAAGTCGAAAGGTGATGATTCAAGGTTAATGTGGACCGACTAACTCATTTTCCCATGAAGATTTTCCCTTTTCAATAAACTTCTATTTATGATCTATGCATTTCCTAAAGAAGATGGTATGTAATGAAAGGATAATTTAGTTATTCGTATTCATGAATTAATCCTTTAAATAGAAAAATTTGTATAATTCATGAAGTGATAGTCTCGTGTATATCACAGTTCATTTGAAGAACAAGAATCATGGCAATTAGAAGAAGAATAAAGCCTTTCTATAGGGATATTATCAATTCGCTCACATGTCAAGATATAGACTGAAATTGGTTTAATGAATAATAATGGATTTTGGATTTAACTCCTAAGTAGAAACTCCAAAACAAGATTTGGATCTTTGGTTCGGAAAATTTGGGTACATGTCTTAAAGCTCAATTTCAGGGAGCTACATTTCATGTTCTACCCAATGTTTGATTCAAAGAATAGAACAACTCGAGCAAGAGTTGAAGGAAAGAATCCAATATTGTTAACTTTTAAACTTTTAAGAATGATGCTTCGACTTTTCAACCCTAACAAGAGTCTCAAGCTTCCTAACTCAGACTCTTTTGTGGATTCCCAGGGTGGTGGGTCAAATTTATTAAAGGATTGCTTCGCTCCATCAACCCAAATTCCAGTAGACCATTCAACTATTGATATATCTCCATTGTAGAACCATATCATGACTTTTCATGGTTATTTTCATTGATGGGATGAGATTCTACATCTCTCATTCCCAAGTCATTTGTATATGTCTTGTATATTTTCTTTAAGAAGAAGCCATATTTGACTTTCTTGGTCGAGGTACTCTCAAATAATATTTCCTACCAATTAGCCGACTACTTCAAGACTCAAAGATTTTTCACCACTGCATATCTTGTCTTCGCAGTTCCTCATTGTAATTTTTTTTAGGGATTTCCCTTAAAGATTCATTTAGATGTAAACAAAAATCATCATTACATTCTTTATATTTCCACATACACTATTTAATAAACCATTACTTATGGTAAGATAAAGTTTTAATGGAAATATGGTTTCTCAAGCTCTAGCACCATCCTATGTTTTTGGAAGATATTTGGCCTCTTCCTTCTACATCACCAAAAACCCTACCATATCTACATCGTTCTAATTTCCATTGAGGGTTCCACTTGTGATAATCTATTAGGTGAGATTGCATTTGGATCGGGACAGCTATACCCTCCTCAGTTACCCATTGACATTCTAGCATTTAATGCCCTTGTGGCCAAGAGCCAATCTGACCAAAGGCCTCGTTTGAGAAAATTTTCTAAGAAGATAGATGGTATTTTGAAGATTAATGTGAATGCCAACTCATCATGATCAATGACCTTGTGTTTAGAAAATATGGGGATAACCAAACAATTCTCTGGGATTTGGACCTCCCTCAATTCAATGATCACCTAGGTGGAAAAAAATTGGTGACGATTGATCAAAGGAAAGATATCCTCCTCAATTAGTGGTAAGGGATTATTTACTTTCATTTTCAAAGAGAAAGAAGACTAGGGTTTTATCTTTTTTAGTGACATTTACTTCACAGGTGCTCAGGGATCTATATGAATAGATGGAAACTTGATTTCAACCCTAATAATGACATCCCCTTAGCTATTTTAGTGTGGGTGAAGTGATCATACTTCCCTCTACACATTTGGAATGAGTATACCTTCTAAAGTATTAAAAACACCCTTGGGAAATATCTCGATAATTTCGAGCCATGTGAGGGAATGCAGTCCTACTCACAAATTTGTGTGGAGTTTGAATTGGAAAGAGGCGTCCTGGATGAGGTGTAATTAAACTTATACAATTAGTACTTTTTGCAAAAATTTCACTCTGACCAACTTCCATTTAAGTGCAAATCATGCCATGAATATGTCGATTTTTTAGATACTTCCTTTAAGCCAAGAACTAGGAAAAGTAAGGGGAAGAAAATTAACATTGGAAACAATTGAAGTGTCACCAAGGAACCAATAGACAGGCAGTTGCTGGAAAATATCCTACAATACAAGCTATTATGGAAAAGTATCCCACATCCCCAAAGGATCCATCCAAACGTCAAGAATTTTCTTTCAACAAAGCCAAAGTGGTTAGCCCCCACATAAATAATTTCGCAAAATTAGAAAATATGGAAGAAGGAAGTGAAAACCAAATCAAGGTAACTCAATAGATTCACAACCATTTTAAAGAAGCTTTAGATTCCAAGGAAATCCTAGATTGTCTTTCCCTTGTAGAGGACGTTCTGATGGAGGTCGAAGATTAATCTAAAGACAAGAATGTTTTCCTTTCCCCAAGAATCCCTTGCAAATATTAGGGGCCTTCCTTTGTATACTTTGTAGATGAATGGTATAAAGGGAAAATGATGAAAGAGATTTGTGCAAGAAAATTTTACAAGAAATCCATGAGAAAGGAAAATAGGGAGATTCACAATCATAAAACAGAGAAAGACAAGGAATTAGGAACTCGAGCCACTCTTGAGGTTTATATCCATGACAAGCCAAGGCTAACTAGAAAAGGAAGTGGGTTGGACCCCATTTGAGGCAAAAACCCTAAAACCTCCAATAGATGATGAAGAGATTCTCCTATAATTGTAGAGGACTTGGAAGTGAAAAAATCTTTCAAAAGTTAGAAGTTTGATTGAAGAATAAAATCCCCTAATCCTTCTTCTATGAGAGACAAAGTTGGGGAAAAATGAAGCCCTCCAAAAGAGTAAGATGCTATGGCAAGCAATTTAGGTGGTGATTTTAATGCCACTATACACTCTTGGGAAAAATGTAGGGGAGGGGGTCTTGTCCAAGTTCAAGAAAAAATTGAACACTTCATTTCCTCTCATGAGCTTATGGATATTTGTCTGGCTTGCGGCAAGCATACTAGGGGCAATAAATGAATTTCACCTAGCCACATAGTGGCTAGGTTGGATCGACTCCTAATAAATAACGACTTTTTGGACCAAATATTGTATTTATTCTCGAATATATTGGTTTGGGTGGGTTTAATAATAGGTTGATCTATCTCTCCCTCATCTTTGAAGAAGATTATGGCACCATCCCCTTCCACTTCAACCCTCACTGTTTGAGTTCCCTGGGATTTTATGAAGTGGTTTCTAAAGGTTGGGGAGGTTGCTTCTTGGGATCCCATGTATTCATATGGGATCAAAACAAAACTTGCATTAAAAAATTGGGTTAAGGAAAGCTATAAGGATAAAAGTAAGGATGTTTGTCTCCACCAACAAAGATGGAAGAAGTCCAAATAAGAAAGGATTAGGAGCATATTATTAAGGAAATCTTCTATGAGTAGGCTCAAGAGTTTAATATTCTACACAAGTCCTTGAGAAAGGAGGAGGAGAGTTATCATCTAAAGTCTAAAAGTATCTAATTTGTTGGGTATGTGTTATATTCTTTCCACAAATAGTCGCATGCACGGGGGGGGTCACAGGGGATGACAACTCCCCCTGTTCGTTGCGCTGGGTGCAGCGGGGGGTCATAGGGCGGTGGTAGCCCCCCTTATCCAGGGGTTTGCAGGGGGCAGGTAGCCTCCTGCATGGGGTCCGAGGCAGTGCCCCAAGAAAAAAAAAATTGGACCCTATTTTAGGTGGGCGAACCCACCTATGGTTTTGTGCATGGGCTTGCACATGATTTTGGGGCATGATGGTCTTCGACCCCTGGTATTTTGTAGATCCAGTCAAGGGAACTACACTTATGTTCTAATCCAGGGTTAATAGATTTGGGTTTATGAATTCTCCGGCATGTATATATGTGTGTTGTAACACTAAAAGGAATATAATGAAAAATCAAGCTGGTAGTCCCGATTTGGGATCCAAGCGAAAAATCTCCATGTATATTTGTTTTATGTTTTATGCGCTCGCTATTGTTTATTTTATGTTTTATGCGCTCACTATTGTTTATTTTATGTTTTTAAGAATTCGTTTGCATATCATTTCTGTACAGGGTTAAAACCTACATTTGGAATCGGAGTTGTTTCAGCTTCAAGGGGACGCCTTTGCTGCTGAGGGGTTTTTTTCCTGGTCATGTGGTAGACCCTGTTCAGTGGGAGATCTGCAGGATGGATTCTTGCAGTGAAGAAGATGGTGAGCAGTGGAAATATAAAGATAGATAAATTTAATGGTCAGATTTTTGAGTTGTGGAAGCTCAAGGTGGAGGATATGTTATAAAGATTAATGGATCGCGGTAGACCCGGGTACTAAACCAACGGTAATTTCAGATGAAGACTAGGAGAAGTTGAATCGGAAGGAAAAGATCACAATACGATTGTGTGTCTCAGATTTGGTATTTTTGAATGTATCTGGGGAAGCTACGGCGAAGACAGTGTCGGTCAAGTTAGGGACTTTGTACCAATCTAAGTCTTTGGTGAATAAATTGTTCCTGCAGAAAAAGTTGTAAGACCTTAGGATGAAGGATAGAGACTCAGTGACAAAGCATATGAATGCCTTCAATACTGTGGTAAGTCATTTGTCATATGTTGATATTAAAATCTCATATGAAGATAAGTGAATCAGTTTTTTGTGTTATTTACCAGATTTGTGGGACGATCTGGTTATTGCAATAGGTAGCAATACAACTATCTTGAATTTTGATGAAATTGTCTCAACCTTGTTGTCAGACGAAATGAGATGGATAAGTATGGAGGGCTAGAATGGAGATGGCTTGTCTATATGAGGAAGGTCCCAGAACAGATAAACAAAAAAAAAAAAAAAAATCAAGTGGGAGATCTAAATCTCCAGGAAAGCATGTAAAGGTGTCCTGGAAATGTGGAAAGGAAGGGCACTTCAAAAAGGACTGCAGATCTAAAGCTCCTGAGAAAGGAAAGGGATCTAATGATGCTCCTTCTTCAGACGCAAAAACGACCTCAGATGAAGGTGGGGATGTGTATTTTTCTTCTTCTTCAAATACACAAGTAGATCATGAGGCATGGTTGATTGACTCAGGTACATCCTTTCACTTCACTCCACATAGGGAGTGGTTCTACGAGTATGAGAAGTATGATGGTGGTGATGTCTTCTTAAGGTATGATAAGAAGGCCAAAATTGTCAGACGTGGAAAATTCAAGCTGAATTTGCAAGGTGGAAGGATTATAACACTTCCTGGTGTTCTGCATATTCTTGCATTGGCCATAAATTTGATTTCTGTAGGAAATATGGATGATGCAGGTGTAAAAACAATGTTCGAGAAATATACCTACAAGATGGTTCAAGGAGGACTGGTATTAATGTGGGGAGTTCGGATTGGAACTATGTAAAAGCTTCAGGATAGCACTATTATTGATGGGTGCAACATTTATGTGGTTCCTAAAAGTGGAGCAGAAAGCCTAGCGGTCTCTGGAGAAAATACCATGCTATGGCATCAAAGGCTTGGACATATTGGAGAGAAGGGCCTTCGGATACTGCATGGTAATGGTATGGTAGAAGGTATGTCTAATTTCTCTACGGATTTCGATTTTTGTGATCATTGTGTATATGGGAAGCAGAATCGGGTGAGTTTTCCCTCTAGTGCTAAGAGGGTGAACAAGATATTAGAGCTTGTGCACAGTGATGTGTTTGGACCTGTGTCAGTTCCATCACTAGGTAAGTCTGTGTACTATGTTTCATTCATAGATGACTTCTCAAGGAATACATGGATATATTTCTTGAGGAAGAACTTAGGCTCTCGTGGAAAACTAGACATAGAAGAAGATAAAGGTGTCGAGGACAAATAATGGTGGAGCATTATGTAAGAAGAAATTTGAAGAGTTTTGTAAGAAGTGTGGTATAACACGATAGAATAATACTACATACACACCTCAGCAAAACAGAGTTGCAGAAAGAATGGATATGATGTTGTTGTAAAAGGAAAGAAGAATGCTCAGTGGTGTTGGGCTAGGAAAAAAATTCTAGGCAGAGGTAGTGGAGACTACATGTTACCTGGTTAATAGATCACCTTCATCAGTGTTTGAGGTTAAGACTCCATATGAGGTATGGAATGGTAATAAACCCTCTCTTTCACATCTAAGGGTCTTTGGTTGTGATGCATATGTACATGTTCCAAAGGAGAAAAAAACCAAGTTGGATAGTACATCTGAAAGGTGCATATTTATTGGGTAAAAGGATGGTTTAAAAGGTTACAAGCTTTGGAACCCAGAAAAAAGGGGTGTTGTGCATGTACTGATATGCTGCTTTTAGAGAGGTGAAAGATGTTGTTAAACATGTATTCCTACCAAAGGAACTTGAGAAGATAGAGTTTGAGCTAAAGGAGGATGAATCAGACTCTACAATAGAACAAGATTCAGTAGAGGAAGAGCCTCAAACTCTACTATGAGAAGATTAGTTGAGGAAAGAAGGCAGCCATAAAGGTATATTCCATCTTCTTTTTGTTCAATTTTTTCTTTAATTATCACTGATGATGATCCCAGAATTTTCAAAGAGGTAGCGGATTCAGAGGATGGAAAACTCCGGAAGGAGGCCATGGTTGATGAAATGGCATCCTTGCACAAAAACGAGGCATGGGATCTGGTGGAGTTGTCGGCTAGAAGGAATCCCATTGGGAGAAAATGGGTGTTTAAGAAGAAGATGAATGTAGAAGGCAAGGTGGAGAAATACAAAGCTCGGTTGGTAGAAAGAGGTTATTCCTGTGTATTTTAGAATTGATTTTTTGGTGATATTTTTTCTCGTGTTGCCAAGGTTAATTCTATTAGATTACTTTTATCTATTGTTGTTGCATTTGATTTTGAGTGAGAACAGATGGATATGTGAAGACATCATTTTCCAGCGGGGATCTAGAAGAGGAGATCTACATGAAGCAACCTGAAGGCTTTACGGTCAAGGGTAAGAAAGAACTGGTATGCAGGTTAAAAAATTCTTTGTATGGGTTAAAATAGTCACCAAGGATGTGGCATCAGAAATTTGATACCTATATACGGGGACTTGGCTTCACCAGAAGCAAAGAGGATCATTGTGTATATTTTAAATTAATTGGTGACCATGTTATTTATTTGGTTTTGTATTGGATGGTATGTTTCTGGTTGGAAATGACAAAGAAATTATCCAAGATTTGAAGACCCAATTGCTCTCCAAATTCGACATGAAGGATCTTGGTGTTGCAAACTATATTTTGGGCAGGGAAATTAAAATAAAATTAAAAGAAATCAGGCAAAGAGGAAGCTTTGGTTAAACCAAAGGAAGTATGTTGAGACAATATTGTAGAGGTTCAATATGCAGGATAGTAAACCAATAAAGGTTCCTATTACTGTATGTGTAAATCTATTTGTTGAATAGTGTCCCAAGACACAAGAAGAAGAGGAGGATATGTCTTGTGTTCCATTTGCAAGTACAGTGGGTAGCATGATGTATGCAATGGTCTATACTAGACCAGACATTGCACATGCAATGGGAGTATTGAGCAGGTTTATGTCAAAACCAGGGAAGGAGCATTGGACAACAGTGAAGCGAGTTTTCAGATATTTGTGTGGCACTAGTGATTATGGTTTGTGCTACCAGGGAAGACTGAGATTGGACAGAGCTTTGGACATCCATGTTTTTTTTTATGCAAAATGGGTTGGAGATATGGACCAAAGAAGATCTACAAGTGGGTATGTGTTTAGCCTATTTGGAGGTGCAGTCAGTTGGATGAGTAAAAGACAGTCTGTAGTGGCTCTTTCAACTACAGAGACGGAATACATGGCATCCACTCATGCAAGCAAGGAAGTAGTTTGGTTGCATAGATTGTGTTCAAGTATGGGGTTGGTGCAGCGAGCTATAAGGATAACCTGTGATAGCCAAAGTGAAAATTTATTGGCTAAGAACCCTGCTTATCATTCAAAGACAAAGCACATTGATGTTCAATATCACTTTGTGAGAGATATGGTTGAAGATAAAAGGTGTTGCTGCTAAATTTGGACACTTTACAGAATGTTGCAGATCCATTGACGAAGTCTATGAGCACTCATAATTTATCTTGGTGTAGAGAAACAATGGGTGTTGTAGGGATGGGCTAATGACTAAGCTCTCATGTGGAAATAAAAAAACAAGTGGGAGAATGTTGGGTATGTGTTATACTCTTTCCACGAATAGTAACATGCGTGGGGGGTGATAGGGCCCCCTGTTCGTTGCACCAAGCGTAGTGGAGGGGTTTACAGGGGGTCTAGGGCAGCGCCTTGGGAAAAAAAATGGACCCTATTTTAGGTGGGTAGACCCACCTATGGTTTTGGGGTATGATGGTCTTCGACCCCTGGTATTTTGTAGATCCGGTCAAGGGAACTACTGTTATGTTATAATCCAGGGTTAATGGTTTGGGGTTTATGAATGCTTCGGCATGTATATATATATGTTGTAAACCTAAAAGGAATACAATGAAAAATCAAGCTGGCAGTCCTGATTTGGGATCCAGGGGAAAAATCTCCGTGTATATATGTTTTTATGTTTTATGCTCTCGCTATTGTTTATTTTATGTTTTTAAGTATTCGTTTGCATATAATTTATGTACAAGGTTAAAACCTACATAATTGAGGGCTAGGGATGGGAATACAAAAAATTTCCTTCGCCAAGCAAAGATGAGGCAATGGAAAAAAAACATCAAGTATATCATGGTATATGAAATGGTCATAGGTTCTTATTGTAAAATTATAGAGGCAACATTTGGCCATTTTACCAACATGTATAAGTACCCACAATAGGGACATCAGGAAGCAAGGGAAGACATGTTCTTACTCTATTAACAAAATAACAATGAAACCCTACTTTGTCCAATATCAGAGGAATAGGTTTGGAAAGCCCTCAGTCAACGAAACGAAACAAAACTATTGAAACTGACAGTTTCTCGGAGCACTTTTACCAATCTTTTTGGTATATAATAAAGTTTGATCTTTTTGGAATGGTTGATTTTTTTTAAGCATCGCAAGATGGGGGGTGGGATTAACTCCTCCTTCATAACTCTCATTTCCAAAGAGGTTAGTCCTACCTCCCTTGCAAGATTCCAACACATCTCTCTTTGTAGTATTTCATATAAATATCATTTCAAAAATTATAGCAAGTAAACTTAAGCCTCTTTTCTCCAAGATCATTTTAGAGAACCAAGGTGGATTTGTTGGAAATAACCTAATTTTTGATAATATCATACTAGTTAAGGATTATATTCACTTAAGAAAACCTATATTGGAGAATTGGATGATTATAAATATAGACATGGCTAATGCCTTTGATCATGTCAACCACCACTTCCTTTTTAAGTCATGGGTTGATTTTGGTTTGATAAAACATTTATAGTTTGGATAGCAGTGTGCATTTTAGGCCCATGGATCATTCCACTAGTCAATGGTAATATTACTGGTTTTTTGAAGCCTTTTGATTCCTAATACAAGGTTGTCCTCTGTTGATTTGAGTAGCTTGGGAGGTACTCCCGCAACCCTTGGGGTACAATGTTTGTGAGGAGTTGACACACAAAAGTGGTTTGTGGGAAATGTACCCAAGTAGTGGGTTTTGTACCTAAAGTTATGGGCGCAAGGAAAAGTGGAGAAATCTATAATTTTATCATTAGATGCATGAGGGGAACCCTTGAAGGGTTAAGGGGCATCTATGGCTTTCACGATGTGGCAAAAAGTCAAATGAAAGGATTTTATTTCTATGGAAAATGGTGGTTGAGCAAGTTTTGCTTAGGTTGGCTTGAGTATAATTCATGACCCTTAGTGAGAAAATACACCACCAAGGATCACTATAAATAGATATGAGGTCAAGTTAATTTGGGCACATCACAAGTTCATTCATCAAAGAGAAGAACTAGTCTGAGATAGTTGTGTACCTAGAGTAGTTGAGATAGAGTTGAAAAGAAGGACGAGTTTGGACATTTATCTTGTGATATGGGTTGGCCGAGTTAGGAGAGTTGCTAGAAAAAATATTTTGCATGGTTTTTCGTATTATCAAGGATAAATCTCTATGAATGTGACCAAGGAAGTTCTGAGAGCCATGACGGATATTGTTAAAGTTAGAATGAAGGTCGCACTGCTTTAGGTATATGCACAGAAATTGAGAGCCTAAAAGGTGAGATTTGTGCAGGTTTAAGAGGTCTATTGAGGCCAATATTAGGGTATACATGTGGCTATTATAGGAATCCCTAAAAGAGGGTTGAAAACCTCAGTCCCTTGTGCACGGGATTGAGACTTTCAAGGTTGCTAGTGGAGACGTCGTTGAAAGGTATGTGACTAGTTTTCTATGTGATGACTGCTAGGTTGATGTAGTGTTCGAAGTCTGGCTTTGAACAATGAATAGATCCCTAAGTATAATGTATACAATGGTAATTATATGCTATGAAGGTTGCTTGGTTGGAAGCCTATGTAAAGTGATAGTTGATGTCACAGCGATTATTAGCAGGTTGGTTGTTGGTGTGCCCTAGTTCAATGATTTGTGTCCGCAAATCAGTGATAAGAGGGATGTTTGGTGATGCTCTAGTTCAGTGAGTTCAAGTGGGCATATCATTGATAAGAGGGAAGGATTGTGAAGACCCTAAGAGCGGGATTTATTGGAGCAACAAGAGTGTTGTTAAAGGGAAGATTGGTGAGCCTAATTTTAGTCATTTTGGAGCAACAAGAGTGATTGATATAGGTAGATTGGTCAGCTGAAGATGAAGATGAAAGCATTCTGAACTTGCAGAAGTATTTGTAAGCAGAAAAAGAGGTGGCAAAGGACTTGCGAGGTGTTTAAGGTATGTGGACTGAAAAGTTTGTGGAAGTACTACATCAATAAGTAATTCAACTGTATCTTGTTCAAGGGTAGATTGTTAGTCATAAGTTATCGACACCAAGTCCTAGTTTTTCTTATATCAGGGCTAATTGTAAGGGCCATGATCCCTGGTACAAGAGCCCTATGTTTTTTGTATTAAATTTTGTAATATGACAAGTTTTGGGTTGACAAAAATTTGTGTACTTCATTGATTCATTGTTGTACATTTTCCGTTGTGAAAAAGTGCTTGTGTTCTGGCATTTTAGTGTGTTTGTGATAATCTTTTAGACACATACTTGAAACCTAAAGTGCTAAGGAAAAATCAACATGGTATCAAAGCTACTTTGAAGCGACAAATGAATCAGAGTGTGCACATCGTACAACTTAATAGGGAGTTGGTTACCTTGTTATTGAATACTTAATAACAATAGTGAAGTTAGTTTTTGGTCTGAGGTATGGGGATAGATTGGATGGCTTGTCCAACTATAGTCCTTGGAAAGGATCAAGTTGGCTTTGTTGGTGAACAAGATTTGGGAGTTTGTCGGCAAGGGTATCAAGAAACCAATAAACCATAAGGAGATGGAAGTGTATGAGGAGTTGGATATGAAGGAAAATCATCTTAGATGGTGTCAAATATCACTTGATACGTCATATATCTATGACTAACACTGCCCATGATATGTGGAAAGCTCTTCAAGATATGTTCCATAATAAGAATGAGAACTGATTGTTGGTATTGAAAGATAAGTTGAAGAGCACCAAGATGTTCGATGGCGAAGGTGTGGCTACATATCTGACAATAATTTCTAAAGTCGTGATGAGTTTTCTTCCACCGGTGAAATTTCTCAAGAGTCTGAGCTAGTAAGGGCTCCTTTGAAATGGTTTACCAAGGAATGGAAGTTTTTCATAAAAGGGATCATTACTAGAGAAAAGTTTCCAAATTAGAACATGTTATGGGATAACTTCATCTAGGAAGAACAATGGGACAAAGATCTTCATACGAAGAATAAGTCTTCTTCTGATAATGTGGCTCTTGCAGGGAGGATTGAGGGCAAGGAAAAGAAGGACTTAAGAAATTCAAAGTGGTATACATGTGGCGAATATGGTCATTATTCGAGCAAGTGTCTGCGGAATAAGAAGGGATGCAATGAGAAGAATAAGGGGAAGGAATTAGTTGGTGTTACTATATATTTTGAGCTAGATGACCTCTCGAGAAGGTTAGATGACAAGCCTTTTTATTTAGTTTCTCATTTATCCAAGGGTACCATTGAGAATATTTCATGGTACGTGGACAGTGGAGCATCAAAGCATATGATAGGTTCGCGTGAAGTTTTTTAGACTCTAACTGAATGGGACTTGAAGTTACACATGGATATTGGTGACAAGAGTCAAAAAGTTGTTAAATAGTCAAGAGTTGTGCCATTCAGGATGGAGTAAAGTAGGGTGCTAAAATTTCAAGATGTAATGTGGGTATCGAAACTCATATACAACGTTTTGGTTGTCTCAGTAATCGAGACGAAGGGGTTTGAGGTGATTTTCTAGGATGGGAAAGCGAAGCTCAGGCCCAAAGGCTCGAACTTTTCTAGATATATCATTGGATTTAGGGAGCATGGTATATACTAATTGACGAGAATTCCAATATATAAAGGGAAGAAGTAGGTTTCTGAGACTCAGAGGGAGTCAAGTTCGAGCGGGAGTACGCATGCTTAAAGGGATAATCTGCAACCCAAGAAGAGTGCATGGCCAGTGGGAAGCAAGGAGACTTCTGTTGACAAGAAGGAACCATGGGACGACATGAAGGCCTATCAAGAAAGGAAGTAGAGGGAAGCTTATGGTGGCAGAGACACTACTGAGAAGAGTGTGGTTGATCCTACAAGGTTTGTTGTAGTGGTGAACATTAGATATTGTTTTAGTGTCACTAACGATGATGAGATACTTCTGAATGGTTGGCGTACCTCCCTCATTAATAAGGAGTGTTGATTTATGTAGCTTGGGAGGTACTCCCACAGCCCTTGGGGTATAGGGTTTGTGAGGGGTTGACCCTCAAAATTGGTTTGTTGGAAATGTACCCAAGTAGTGGGTTTTGTACCCAAATTTGTGGGCACAGGACCAAGTGGAGAAATTGATAGTTTTATCATTGGATACATGAGGGGCACCCTTCTAGGGATAAAGGGTACATATGGTTTCCATGATGTGGCGAAAATTCAAATGAAAATATTTTATATCTATGGAAAATGGTGGTTGAGCAATTTTTTCTTAGGTCGACTTGATTATAAGACATGCCCTTGGTGAGAAAAGACACCACCAAGGGTCACTATAAATAGAGATGATGTCAAGTTCATTTAGACACATCACAAGTGCTTTCATCAAAGACAAGAACTAGTATGAGATAGTTTTAGACCTAGAGGAGTTGAGCTATAGTTGAAGATAAGGACGAGTTTGGGCATTTCTCTTATAATATGGGTTGGTCAAGTTAGGAGAGTTTCTGATTGAATTATTTTACATGGTTCTGGGCATAGTTTTGTGCACTGGTTAGGGTAAATCTCAAGGAATAGGGCTAAGGAAGTTCAGAGTTGAAAAGGATGTTGGAGACCCTAATTTATAGTGTACAACAGGGCCATGAGGGCTATGGTTATAGCTAGAATTAAGGTCGCATTTCTTCAATTATATGCACATAAATTGAGAGCCTAAAAGGTGAGATTTGTGTAGGTTTAAGAGTTATGTTGAGGCCAAGATTAGGGTAGACCTGTGGATTTAAAAGATCCCTAAAATAGGGTTGAAAACCTTAGTCCCTTGTGCACAGGACCAAGACTTTCAAGTATGCTAGTGGAGACATCCTTGAAAGGTATGTGATTGGTTTTTTATGTGATGACTGCTAGGTTGATATAGTGTTCGAAGTCTGGTTTTGGACAATGAATAGAGTAGTGCTGAGTACAATGTACACAATGGTAATTCTCTGTTATCAGGGTTGCTTGTTTGGAAGCCTATGTAAAGTGATAGTCGATGTTGTTGTTGGGAGGAACAACTTTATTTTTTATTTAGAGAAATAGTTCCAAATCTCACATTAATTGTCAAACTAGGTAGGTTATGTTATTGCAAGGCTATCACACAAAGTATATGCAAGGAAAAATTATGACTAGTGCTAATTAATCTCAAAATTTATTGTTGTAATAACACTCTCAACAATCCAATCACTCTGGTTGTTACACTCTCAAACCTTGCTCACATTTTCAGGAAATAAACACACAATGTAGAATAAAACCACTCTGTCACACAATCACTCTTATTAAAAAGGAAATAGAACTCCTGGAAACCATTCACTTAAGAAAATGTTGAAACACACATTGAAATAAAATAAATACACCATTAAACTGTAATAACAATTAAATACTTGTCTCACTAACAAAGGGACTAGTCCATGACCTATGTTGTTACATAATACAGAGGTTAGAATTATGTAATAATTAAAGCTTGAACAAAATGAACATTAACAATAAAAAAAATCATACATGAATCATAACTAAGAGGAAATAAACCAAATAACTATAGTAACTTCCTAACAAGTGATCCCCGTTGAGGAGGAGGGCCTTTCCTTCCTAGTAGGGGCTAGTATACTACACAACACACAAGCTAGTTAGCAGAAAGGTATGGCACCACAAATGATTGAGCTTTGCATTAATGAAACATATAAGATTACAATGTTGGTGCTCTCCCCTCTATCTATGTATTTATATATATCTCTATATGCATCTATATGTCCCTATATGTGTCTATATGTCCCTATATGTCTCTATCTCACGTGGGAAGACAACACACCTCTTTAAAATTTCAGATTACAATGATAAGATCATAATGAGAATCTCTCTATTCTCAAGTGATCTAAATCAATAATACATACATATAATTTCCAAGGTTACGACAAAGTTGTAATGACATTTCCAAATTACAATAATCATCTATAGAAAATCCTAACTATTTCAGTTGCGTTGTCCATAAACTTCTCCTTTGATAATTGAACTAACTTTGGCCAAACAATTTTCTAGATAGGTATTCACGATTGATTGAAGGAGATCAACACGTCCAAAATAAGTCTCACATGTAACAACAATACTCAATAAGTCCTTGTCATATCCTTGGAAAGGCAAAATTGGAAAGTGTAATCCTGCAACAACATCTCAATAGACCACATACCCTGTAACAACCCAGTTGTCAGTTTTATGATAAAAATAACATAAAGCAATATTTATCGTGCCAAATTACAAGAAAAATTAGATCAATAAGGATGACATATAAAAAGAGACATACTTAGGTTAATAGTGGATGTTACAATGATAAAGTACGGTATTGAGAGTCAAAAAGGTTAGGTAAAAGACATGAAAATGGATGCAAAAAGATGCCAATTCCACGTCCCAAAAATTGCAGCCACAATTAAAAGGTTAATTGTTGGTGTGCCCTAGTTCAGTGATTTGGGTTGGAAAATTAGTGATAGCAGGGTTGTTTGGTGATGCCCTAGTTTAGTAAGTGCAAGTGGGAATATCGTTGATAAGAGGGCAGAATCATGAAGACCCTAAGAGTAGAGTTTCTTAAAGCAACAAGAGGGTTGTTACAGGACAAATTGGTGAGCCTAAGTTTAGTCATATTGGAGTAGCAGGATTAATTGATAAAGGAATATTGGTCAGTTGAAGATGTAAGAATTTTGAAGTTACAGAAGTACTTGTGAACAACATAAGAGGTGGCAAAGGTCCTGTCAGGTGTTTAAGGTATGTGGACTGAAAGATTTGTTGAAACACTACATCAGCAAGTAAGTCAAGTGTACCTTGTTCAAGGGTAGATTGATAGTCATAAGTTATTGAATTCAAGCCCTAGTTGTTCTTGTATCAGGGTTAATTGTAAGGACCATAATCCATGGTATGGGCACCCTATTTTTGTTGTATTAACGTTTATAATATAACAAGTTTTGGGTTGACAAAATTTTGTGTACTTCATTGATTAATTTTTGTACATTTTTTGTTGTGCAAAGTGCTTGTGTTGTGGCATTTTACTGTGTTTGTGATTGTGCTTTAGACATAGACCTTAAAACTAAAGTGTCACGGAACAATAAACATGGTATCAAAGCAACTTTGAAAGGACAAATGAATCAAAGTATGCACAATGTACAACTCAATAGGGATTTGGTTGAATTGCTATTAAAGAACTAATAGCAATAGCGAAGTTGGTTGTTTGTTTTAGATATGATAATAGGTTGGATGGGTTTTCCAATAGCGAAGTTGGTTGTTGGTGAACAATATTTGGGAGTTTGTCAACAAAGAGATAAAGAAACCAACAGAACCTAAGGAGTTGGAAGAGTATGAGGAGTTTAATACGGAGGCGAAGATAATAATCCTAGATGGTGTCAAAGATCACTTGATACCTCATATGTCCGAGAAGAATAATTCCCATGAGATGTGGAAATCTCTTTGGGATCTATTCCATAATAAGAATAAGAACCAACTATTGGTATTGAGATATAAGTTGAAGAGCACCAAGATGTTGGATAGTGAAGGTGTGGCTTTGTATATGACGATACTTTCTCACGTTCGTGATGAGCTTACTGCCATCGGTGAAACTGTTCCAGAGTCTGAGCTAGTAAGGACTGCTTTGAAATGGATTATCGAGGAATGAAATATGATCATTGAAGGGATCATCGCTCAAGAAAATTTGCCAGATTGAAATAGGCTATGGGATGATTTCATCCATGAAGAACTGTGGGACGAGGATCTTCATAAGAAGAAGAAGTATTCTGAATATAGCGTGGGTATTGTAGTGAGGATTAAGGGAAAGGAAAAGAATGAATTCAACAAGTTAAAGTGTTATACATGTGGTGAATATGTCATTATTCGAGCAGGTGTCCGCGAAAAAATAAGGGAGACAATGCGAAGAAGAAGGGGAAGGAAGTAGTTGGTGTTGTTATATCTTCTAAGCTAGATTAGCTCTTAAGAATGTTAGAGGATGAAGATTTTGCACTAGTTTCACATTTTTCTAAGGGTATGTTGGGGTTCCCATGTTTTGGCAAGGTTGGCAATACCAAAAGATGAGACAACATCAGAACCACTTTTGGACCTCAGGATCTAGCCCTCTTGGGTCCAGAGAGGGATCTCTCTATATGAGCGAAGGTTTATGTCAATGAAGCTTAAATTTTAAGATGTTAGGCTAGTTATAAGGCACAAGGTTTGTTTGATTTTGAGTTTGGTTGCTGGGATTCAGGAAGGAAGAGTTCAGCATGAGACAAGGCTAGGCAAAAAGGAATTTAGGCAGAGAGAAGTAATTCAGGGAGTGTCAAGTCCATTGGGCAATGGAGTCAAGAAAGGATTTACTTGCTCCTCAACACGCAACCTTCCAGTTGGGCTAGTCATCTAAAGCCTTGGATCCTAAAGTGATTGGGTGGTATGGAACATTAAGGACTGAAAATGAAGAAGGAGAACCATCTAATTATGTCTATAGATCAAGTCAGAGGTCATTTAACTCCAGACCTTCTTGGACACAATCAGAGGCAGCACAGGGGAACTCGGAATGGCTTAATTGAATGGAAAGATCCTAGTGAGGCAGAGGCAGAGTTCTAGACCTCCCAGTGTTCTCAACGCATCCAACTAAATCCTAACAAGCACATCTAAAAAAAACAGATTCCATTAATTCATACATCAGCTAGTAGGCAATATCATCCACTACACTGGTTAAATCAATTAAAATCAATCTTTAGATAACACATTAGCAGAAAAACATCAAAGGCAAGGAGAGCAGAAGTATAGGGTACCTATCAAGGGTAAATCCTATACCAGATTTCTGATGCAAGCCAGAAGAACTGAAATGAAATGGATTAACATAGAGATAGAAAAACATCACCGCAGCTTTAGATCAGGATCCAATGAAATGCACTTGTCATATTAAATATCAACACCAATCAGGTACAACATAGCCAATATCTTAGTCATTCAATCTGAATACATCTTCCTCAGCTTATCTTAGTATTATACACAGAGAACTCGTCTCAAGAGAAGCTGCTTGCAATTCTCTGATATCTCACCAACAATCTTTACAATAATTTCTTCCTGAGTTTTATAGCAGAAGATGAGCCGAGGAGGTAGGTGGGGCACTAAATGAAACATTAAAACACAGAAAGGTAGGAGAGGGCCGAAACCTATTATGTTTTAAATCTCTGCATTCATCCCTGGTACCTTTTGGAGCGAAAGAGTGATCTTCTTTGGTTTCCATTTACTCTGGTCTGGTCCTGGTGTACTTCTGGCTGTAGTAGTACTCTGTGGTACTGTGGGTGAATAAACAGACTGGTAATAAAGATGGAATGGTTTGCCATACTTGTGCGACAAATGATTTGAGAGCTTTGGATTATGTATAGGCGGACATCTCCTCTGGAGCACGGCATATAATCAAATAGTATGGGAAATCCGTCCTTCTTCGGAAGAAGACATTCTGCTGGTGTGGAAACCTACCCTTTATTAAATTCCTTGCCTCTATCAGTGGGAAACTTACTGCTGCATCCATACTGTGTAATTATGGCGGTGTTTCAACTCTTGTACTCTGCAGAAACTCATAACTGTGTAGAAAATCAATGCAATGGAAGACTGGTGGGGCGGAGGGCGAAAAATATGATAGCGCGGCGGCAGAATGGTGGCTTTCACTAAACAATGGTGACAAAATGCAATGAACTGGTGAATACTTACGAATAATAGGGTTTGATGGCAGAATGCAGTGCAAACCGTTAGATCGTGGCCTGGGAACGAAGATCAACGGCGGGGATCGAGCAGTGGAATGATATATGAAAGTGGGCGGAACAACCATGAAACATAAGACTTTAGTGTAAATTCTTAGACTTTAGACTTCAAATAAAATACAAAGAAATACGAAGGAAATGTAATGAAATGCGATGAGGTGGGACCCAGCCGGAGGCGGAGGGCAATCAAATCTTGAACGTTAGATTCTAGATCCAATGGACTGTCAGGATCAACTCGGAGCATCACAATCGAGTGGAGCAAGGGGAACACACTATATAAGTTTCCGATTGCGATTGGGTCAGGGGAAGCGATGGCCGTTGGATTTTCCCGGGGATCAACGGTGGAGGAGTGGATCGGGGGACCGCAAATCAGAGGGGGACAGGGGTGGCATCGATTGGAAGTTCCGATTGCGATTCGGCGGGGAGTGCGATTAGCGCTTCGCCGTCGGATTTTCAGGATAGATCAACGGCACAGAGCGCGTCGCGGGACTTGTTAAATAAACAATCGCATTGGAACTTTTCTGTTGTTACAAAGGATTGCACCCGCCCAATGTTTCTGATTCCGATTGGCGCTTAGGACTTAAGCGCTTGGTCCTAGCGCAAAGGCATGTGTGGGGAAGTGGTTGGGGATAGCGGGGAAAGGGGCTAAGGCCCGTTATGATGTTTTAAAGTGGGTTTTTAACCCATTTTAATGGATTTTGAGGGTTTTAAAGGGAAACGATAAGGGGGGGGAAAAGGGAATTTCAACCCAACCAAGTGCAAGGGCATGATTTAAAGGGGATTTTGGGGAAATTCAGAAGGGTAAGGGGGAATTCTGCAGGGGTACAAGTGGCAGATAAAGGCCCCTTTGGGAAAAATTTATCATTCAGCAAGGCTCATGAACAACAAAACAGTAGAGGGAAACAGTCATAGGAAGGGAGTTTAACAAGGCTTCAAGGATGATGTGTTTTCAAGGGAGATGCATTCCTTGAAGGCTCATAAAACATTCTAGCCCCTTGCTTGCTTTGTCAAGGAATTCATAAGGGGCTAACAGGATACCATTGATGAGACTGCATGGTACATGGGGAATGGAACATCGAAGCATATGACAGGTTCATGTGAAGTTTTTGAGAGACTAACTGAATGGGACACAAAGTTGCACATGGAGGTTGGTGACAAGAGCCAAAAAAAAATTAGATGGTCAGGTGTTGTGTCATTCAGGATGGAGTCAAGAAGGCTACTACAAGTTCAAGATGTATTGTTGGTACCAGAGCTCAAATACAACATGTTGTTTGTCTCAGTGATCGAGAAAAAGGGGTTTGAGGTGATTTTCCAGGATGGGGAAGCAAAGCTCATGCCCATAGGCTCTAACTCTGATGGAGATATCATTGGAGTTAGGGAACATGGTCTATATCATCTAACTGGAAATCCTATATGTTAACACTGGAAAATCGTACAGCAGAAGACGGCATCAATTAATGTTGAGCCCAAGGATTTATAGGACAGAAACACATTATGGAATCAAGAAGTATTTAAAATCTATAAGGTTTTGAGAAAATCAGATTTGAACTAGTCATAAATGCTGAAATGCGCTTTATTCTTCGAGAAGAGTGCCTTCTGCGTGCCTTTTTTCTCGATAAGCGCGCATTCCTGGAAATGGAAAAAATTCGCTTTCCGGGACCACACCAAGCAAAGGACAGTTACTCCTTATGTGAAAGTTGCCTAAGGATAGCCACCAGCGCCTCCTTAGACATTATGTGAGTACACAAAAGAATATCTGAGCACACAATGGAATCACACCTCTCCCTTGGGTCACCATCCATCATGTACCAAGGGAGGGAAGGAGGATTTGAAGCTCACCTATATAAACCCCCCAAGAGATGAAGAAATGGGGATCACAGTGTTATGTTGGCCAAAGTTGCCCAAGCAACACCAGCATTGTGTGTGACCCGAAGCTGGAGCTAAAGAGGACTCGATATTTTGCCACCCAACATCTTAGTCCACCACAATAGAGAGAGAGAGGGAGACTGCATCAAAGGTAGAGCTTGGAAGGCAACATCCTTGCATCGAGACCTAGAGCCATTGCCTAGGGGCCCTTTGGAAAGTGGGTAAAATTTCTTCTCCATTTCAAACCTTTAATAAGAACAGACCATCGAGCCATCATTTGCATTATTATCATTTTGGACTCTCTATATAGCTTCTGTATATTTGTGTTTTTAGTTTTAGTTTAACCAGAGCATACTTCAACATTCTATTTCCATTAAGTTGTATGCTTTTGAGCACCCCCACTTTCTTCCTATTACCAATAGTTTAGAGAGTAGACCACACTCTCTAAGCTAGTGCGATTTCATACTCCTGTGTAACAAATCCACAACAACAGGATTGGCGACTCCACTGACGTGTTCCAAGTTTATGTGGGTGTGCCATCTTTTGCAGGAAACCCTTTGTCTATGCTGGAGTGGAGCTGACAGTCCTCTGACCCATCTTGCAGTCCCTAGACTCACTGAAGTGACAGACTGAAGAAGGCAGCTCCTAATATTTTACTTGCAGGATTTTTGCGCGCATTTTTTCCTCACAGAGGCGCATTGCGCACGTTCAAGACTGACCTGCGTGCAGGAAGGCACACCTGTCAAGGCCTTTTGTGTGCAAATTGCAGACTGAGATTTTTTCTCCCTATTTTTTGCATTTTTTCTGCTTGTAAGTGTGTTGGGAAGCCCCTAATGTATCTTCCAACACGTGTGTTGATACCCCACAGCTTCTAAGAACTCACTTTGTGCTGCTTTCTGTAGGCATTTAGTTAGTTTTTTATTTAAGTTGGTTTTTGAAAAAGGTGTTCACATAGTTTAAGTAGGGGGCGAATTAACCATTGCTTTCCGAACAATTTATGGTTTTGCAGATTCTGGTATGCACACTTAGTTTAACTAGTCCAAGTAAGTGGCTCAATACCACACATGCATAAGCTAGTGTAGAAAATGTTTAGTTTAAATTCAATTTTTGCATCTAGGAAATTGCGGGAATAGGATTGAATCGCTAATTAGAGCAACTAATCTCTACTATCTTTGCACCATGGTGACCCTAGACAAGCATATGAACGCTCTACATTTGTGCTTCTCCATCTCCCTTTAGTTACTCACATAGACTAACTAGGAAGATTTGGAAGTGGCCCATTATCCGCAAGTGCTTTCCATTTGAGCAAGGAACAACGTCACATAGTTTAACTAGGGGAATTTTGTAAAGGATGACCGAATCCATATGTTCAAATTATGAGATTGTTCACCATACACTCACACGCGCTCACCCACTAAGCAAAGAAATCCACCTAAAAATAACTTAAACCAACTCACTAAATTCTCCCCACAGGGGCCACAAGAGAATTTATAGATTAAGTTAGGATCAAGGGGGTAGGCATCCAATAAGCCGCCTTGATCACACTTCACATTGAAACATAGAAGTTGTGTATTTAGGGAGCTTTAAAATCCACCTATTAGCCCACGGAAAATAAAACCCGAGCGCGGTAGAGACCCGATTCAGAGGGGGTTAGGCTTAGGCGCAGTGCGTGCGGTATCAGTTGGGGCTACCTGACCGGGCTGATCCTCGGTACTGTTAGCTGACTACCAAGAAGCCCAAGACTTGAACGCTCACGTGGGACGGTGGTTCTTAGTGGCCAAAACTGGTGCATCCTTTACCCTATAGGTGACGGCGCAGGCAAGCGCCAGACCCTCTACCCTTACCTTGGTGGATTCTCTTCGGTTGACTAGGGGCATCGCCAGCTCTTACGGGATGTTGTGCCAGCACTCGCAATAAATATTCTCAAGGCCCAGTTAATTTTGAGTGTGTGAGGACGTAATAGGTCTTCTAGGCTTTTGAGTATCACGCGCAAATAAACAAAACCATTTTTTGCTTGATTGATCACATAGATTAAGTTAAAGGGAAAATTCATTTCATTTTCACTTTGTTTTATGTAAGTGGCCATAAAATTGTCATGATCATAGACTCGATCCCCTCAAAAAATTTCCAAAAACCTACCCTGATCGACACCGAAACGGTTCCAACGGAACCTCGTCGGTCCAGGCGCCTTTTGGACCTCCCCCCATTAACGGGAGGGGTTCCAGGTCTTTCGCCGTTTAGGCGTCAAAGATGGAACATTGCCACAATTTTTGGTTCATCCTTTCTTGGAGCAACCTTAGTTGGGAACCCTAATCGATCTCCCAACACCACATCGCACACCACTCCCCCCTCGTCCCCTGGGGGGCAGAGGAGCACATCCCATACGATAAGCCAGTTTAATTCACAACAGGGTACGTCACAGACTAACCCTCGTTCTAACCAGAACTTTGTGTCTTCACATGTTGCCATGGCGTCAACCTCACAGTCACCCTTTTTAGCGGCGTTGAATCTACCATATTTAACCAAGATCACTAATGACCCCATCGCACACAACCCTAATTGGCCTCCCATGCCCATGAAGCTCCCTTTAGACATACCAAAGTTTGAAGGCAAGCAAGCGGAAGACCCAGGTAATCATATAATGACCTTTCACCTATGGTGCTCATCGAATAACATCATTGATGATACTATTCGGTTGAGGCTATTTTAACGCACTCTTACGGGAGTGGCCGCGAAATGGTACGTGGAGCGACCTCCTGATTCACATGGAACCTTTAGCATCCTCGCTACCACGTCCCTCACATACTTTCAATTTTCCATTCACTACGATTCGGGAATGGAGTTATTGACTCATTTCAAACAATCCCCCTCCATCCATATTTCAGAGCATCTCCATGAATGGAGGCAACATCACAGTTTATGCAAAGCTAAGCTAGACGACCGAGTCCTTTTAGATTTATCCTTGAAAACTCTAATGGCGGAGATTTCAAAGGATGTGGCACAATGCAACCCCACATCCGAAGAGGATGCAATCAGTAAAGCCTAGCAGCTTGAATTGATCTATACGTAGTCAGGATACATCTACAACATCATGCCTAACACCCCGCGCCTGCAATCTTATCAAGAATTTCCAGGTGTGTCTAACTCTGTAGACGGACTTATTGGGTCAATGACCCAAGGGTACCTAGGAAGTAGTAGTCAGAATCCCAGTTACACACATGGTTCTACCCAGAACATGTCTCAACTCGGATTTCAAAGTCATCATATGCAGCAGCAAAATTTTACTAGTAGAGCGCAAGTGTTTCACCAAGGAGGACCTTATCCTCTGGCTGAGGGGACCCAATACGCAGGAAGACAAACTGACGGAAGAGCTCCCCCCCAATGGCCAGGTGCAAACATGGGACAACATTATGCTCAGTCCCAAGCACACAACCCACCTACGCAAAACAATGCACAGGTGAAATTTGTGTAGTCGTCCCAAAATCAACCACACTAGTATGATCAGGAGAACTACCCTCCTAATGTGGTTAATAAAAAGACAAAAAAAAATCCCAAAGGGAACCTTGGACAGGGGGTCAGAAACCAAAAATGCCCACCGCGATCCCAGGCTATAGGTAACTTCAACCGGAATCAGAACTAGGAGCCAAGCAATGCCCAAAGGCAAGGCAAAAGGCCACCTCTACGAACAAACTATTCATGTTCAATATGTAGTGAGTACAGGCACTATACTCACCACTATCCCGAACTCCCTGAGCTTAAAAAGCTACAAAGTAACTGAGGACAAGGAGGGTCTTCCCAGCAAACTGCGGTGATGCAAGAACCTTTCCCCCATCAAGGAACGGTCAGCACTCAGCAGCAAAACCCAGACGATTCTGGGAAAAGCAACCATGAAATTTACATGGTTGGGGAATAAATGTTTTTCCAAAATCAGAATCGCAGCTACGACACCCCACCATACACCAATACGTCAGGGGCTAGTACGAGCGCGCTGACTGCACCTCTAACCATTCCAAATATTCCTGCAAAACCATTGCCAAAAATGGTAAAAGGGCCTAATAGGAGAGCAAGTAACTACTCCAAAGCTGTCCACAATTATAGCATCGTAGACGATTTAGCTCAATCACCTGCTGCTATGTCCACATTGGAAGTACTGCAATCATGCCCAAAACAACGAAAAGCCCTACTTTCCACATTAGGCGTTGTCGATCCTGTCGATACGCGCGTGATGGCTTTTGACTTAGACAAAGCCACCCCTAGGCTTCCCTCCATGGTCGCCTTCCAGATACTAGTATTGGTATAGAATATCACTATTCACCGATGTGTCACTGACGAGGGTGCATCCACATGCATCATGTCAAAGAATGTATGGCATAAGTTAGGATCCCCCAAACTCAAACCTTCCGTCATCATGCTCAGAGCATATGACGGTTGTCCCTCGAATCTCGTCGGCCTCTACCAAAATGTACCGGTCTGCTTAGCTGGCAAGATGGTCAACATAGAAAGCGAAGTCTTGGATGCTCACTTGGATTACAATATACTCCTTGGGTGGAGTTACATGTATGCCATGTATGCCATAGCATCCTCCATCTTCCGCATCATGATGTTCCCCCACGAGGATCGAATCATTACGGTAGACCAACTGACGCATAATGAAAAGCGTCCCTTGACCAACACAGATGTAATTATACCCTACGTAGATACAGCCACAGATGGTCTTTCACGGTATGAATAATATGGCCCTAGGAAATTCAAACCGTTGTTCGTCCTAGGGGCATTCCTAGGATATCCTCCCATTATCCGAGAGGTATCGCCCGATGCCATAGGGGCCTTGGTGTGCATGATGTCCATATCAAGCACCAAATTTAGTGAGGACACGGACTCAAGAAGTAATGACACCGAGGCATCAGCCACAGCAGCCTCCCTAGTCTACGCCGCCTCCCAAACCCCTTTCCTCTACCCACCTCCTGGCTTCGTCTCCCAGCATGTTTTGGCAACACTGGTGTTACCCAATAAACCGTTAGCGTTCCTAGTTTGGTACCTCATTCCCCCTTCAGGAACAGGAGCTACCAACGTTACTACAATTAGGTTAAAGCCCCTCAGTCCCGAGGAGCCCCAGCCTACCCAAGCAATGGTCGAAACCGCCCCTGCAAGGGAAATTCCCATTGCGAAACCAGTTACCGCGGCCAAGAAAATCGCCAAGAGGGGAAAGAAAGCGGTGACCCCCACCATGAAAAGAGAGTCATCATCCTGCGCTATATGTGATGTCATAGGACACCCTACCCACATATGTCCAGAGTTGGACAAGTTAAAACCACTCCTTGGCTCCATAGCAGGCACCTCGATGTCGAGTTCCCATAAAAAGGAACCTGCCACCAAAAATAAAGGCAAACCGCTGCGTACCAATTACGCATATTCTCTTTGTGACACCTATGGGCACTATACCCATCATTGTCCAGAAATACCACAATATAGGGATGCCTTACACACGATCAAGCGATCCTATCAAGAGGATCCCTCCACCCAATCCGTCAACGACGAGCCGTGTACTATCCTATACTTACAAGAGGAGCATAGACTCGCAGAGTGACCCCCAGTAATGCCCGTTGTACATTGTACGTTATGCGACGAACATGGCCACTACCTCGAAGAGTGTGTCGCATTAGAACTCGTTCATAGATGGTATCCAATCGAAAGGGTTTACTACGTGGGGCTACGGGTAGCACAATTCACATGCCCGTTATGCGCCGACAATAACCTATTGGAGGATTGTCACTACATACCTCGCTTCCATCTAACCCTTGCTAGCCTCCGCTTAGCCATAGTTTGTCTTTCCTAAGAAGACGATATGGATGTCGAGTCCACTAGTAGCTCCATGACCCAAGTAGAGGAGATGAGCGAGTCCATAATGTTCTTATCAGTCGAATAACAGCCTAGCAGGGAACCCCTAGTTACCCCTAACGACACTTCACGAAACACACCTGCATGCACGTTATGCGAAAAGACAGACCATATAGTCATCCACTACCCTGACTTAGCAGCGTTGCGACGTTGGTTCCCCGCCTGGCCTCAGACCAAGCATGATGGGACCCCCATATCACGGATATTTTTCCTGATATGTCATGGTAACCATTATGACCGACATTGTACTTATGCCTCGAAAATCCATCCTATTATCAACATGATTAATGCCGTAGAAAAGAGAACGGGCGATCTCCAGGAATGGCATAAAAGATACATTATCAGCTCAACGTCCCCACCACCGTAATGGTGTGTCAAGCCTGATAAGACCGTGCACCAACCACGTGTACCCCAAGAAAATCCTAGGATAACATGCGGCTTATGTGATCTGAACGACCACCGAGTCAACCAATGCAGAGAACTCAAGCCCCTTACAACCAGTCTCTGCATAGTCTCATCTCCCCCTCAAAAACTTCTCTCTAATCAAGAGAGGATCACACGCACTTATTGTTGAATTTTCCAACACTTTCATCAGACGTTTAAGTGTGCACATCTCCCCAAGCTAAGAGCAGCTAGAGCGGCATTAAGTCAACCATCCACCAAAGAGGGAGGTAAGTCTCAACCCATGACACAAAAATGGAAGCAGAAGATGACCTCGTCCACGACCGACCCTTTCCAAGCGTCCACATCAGGGACAATGAGTAGCGTAGAATCTCACACTATCTACTCTGTCAGCGTTGTTATACCATGCACCATTTGCACTGGTCATGATCACATGTCAGAGGTATGCTCGTTGCTGAAAGCGTTCAGGCACCTCTGTGATAAGAACAAATTCCACCTACCAGAAATTGAATATCCTAGAGGGAAACCTGACCTTATGCTCACATAGGACTCCATTAGCGAGATCCTTCCCCCGCCGCATGCCAGTGATACAATTCACCACATACGACTTGTATCATTGCACACCCAAGATAGGATTCCAACAGCCCCCTCGTACCAGGATTTCCACTTTATTCCTGTCGCAAAAGACCAAGGCGCCTTGCGCTTTTGCATTGATTTCCCCAAGATCCCAAACTTGCACGCTGCCATCGAACTCCTTGATGATACCCAACCTCTAAAACAATGCCTAATATAACTAGAGCTAGTTGACGAAAGTCGGCGACAATCGCTGCAACACAATGAGGCCCATAAGAAAAGGGTGAAAGCATCATTCGACTACCACATCACCCCTCACTCATTTACCGAGGGAGAGTTAGTTCTTCGCTACGATGTCACAAAAGAGGCCTTAGGGCCAGGAAAGTTTGAAACCTTGTGGAAAGGACCCTATATCATCAAACATTATCTCCGACAGGGGGCATACATCTTGACGGAACCGGATGGGAGCCACCTCACTAACCCCGTTAACGGCCTTTACATCAAAAATTTCTACCCATAAGGGCCCCAACAACCCTTATCCCCTAGGTTTATAGTACACAAAAACCCCAACACCAAAATATTTTTGACCTAAAGACCCAAACGCGCTTAAAGTGCCACCATGGATCACCAACTTGAACCCTATTTTGGATTTGCTGATGGAGCATCGTAATGGTCTCAAAACTTAGCTGCAGCCGCCTGGGTCATCTACCACCCTGACCAATCACCATTATGTTCAAACGACGTGTGCATCGGATCAGCAATCAACAATCAGGAAAAATATGACACCGTTATCGGACTTATGTGTGAGACCCTCCATGAGGGCATCCACCATATGAATGTCTACCTCGATTCCCAGTTAGTAGTATCGCAGTTAAACCAAAAATTTGAAACAAGAGAAGAAAACCCATTTAGAAAATATTTGCGTGCAAAAATATGAAGCAGACAATTTGATTACATTACATTTTCACATGTATCAAGGAATCAAAACCAAGCAGCTGATCGCATAGCTAACAATACCCTAGACTGAAATGCATCGCGAATAAACTATCGTACATAAAAAACCAAAAACATAGATATCCATCAGCATAACACAAAATGCATAAACTGAAATAGATAACACACCATGTCAAGCCGCAAAAAGATCTCTCATATATATATATATCAAAAAATATGTGTATCTGAGTACAAAAATAGCATCGCTAGCCCATTGGCCAGCCCAAAGATACAAAGGTCATCAAAAATAAGGGAAGCATCCTCATAACGGGTGCTTTCCCTGTGTACAAAACTACTCTAGGGGGTGCCCCCTCAAGAGGAGCGCTTGGGCCCACCACTGCTCCTGGTGCCACCACCAGAGCTGTTGTCGCCACCTCGATATCTACCCATCGTAGAGTGGGCTGATAATTCCTCTCGTGGGCCATCGCCATCTCTAGCCAGACCTCCTCGAGGTCGTCCATAAAACCTTGAGCAGGCATCCCCTAGGTCAAGCAGTACACCCGACCCCAGAAGTCCTATAGAACGACCACTTGAGCTATAAGTGTTGCAATGCGTGCCTCAGCCGCATCTGCACGAACTCGCTTGGCCACAACCTCAACTACAGTCGAGCTGCTGCCCTCACCAGAAGGGCCAGCACCATCCCCGCCAAGTCCACCGGCACCACCACCCGGTCCACCTGCGCCACCTCCCCCCTGACCACCCAGAGGTCATGGCGGAGGATCGTGCCCCACCAGTCGAGCCACTGGGTGTCCCACCTCGCCAACATATGCACGAGTAACCAAAAGAAGTTCAGTGTCAATAACAAAACACATAATTACATCAAAACTTGAACAAATTCAAAAGAATATAGCACATACCTGTAGGACCCCAAACATAACCGAAAGGGAGACCAATATGTGGATCACCCTGAAAGTCCATCCACGCATAAGGGTATGGAAAAAACATCTGTGGGTTGGCCTCAAACCAGGCCTCTGTCGTGTCGTTCCAATAATGACCCACCCTGCCACCACCGCCGTGTGGCATTACCAGAGCCCACCTCCTCATGCATGGCTCCCTCGGCCCCCCAATAGGCACTACCACAACGGGCCCCAGCAGCACCACCCTCTCGTACATAATACTGCACAAGATGCTAGCGTACGTAAATGATTTAGATCCATGTTGGACCCAGTTCAGTTGCAACACTATACCATCAAAACATAAGAGGGCTAAATCGAAAAAATGCATGTTCCTTAAATGCCGTAAAACTCCCACCTGTGGGCCCGGTGCCCGATGCGGAGAAAACGACTCCGCCAATCGCACAATAATGGCAAGAGCACATCGCTTAGCGACATCTGTCACTGATGCAATATTGATGCACCCCTCAGTAAGAGGCGCACCACCTCAATGCCTCCTCCGGAACTTGTCTATGTTCACTCTCCCAGTAGGGAGTGGATACCTTAGTGCCTCACCCTGAGGAAGTAACCCAATCACGAAGTATATATTCGTCTCCGGACGGATAATCAAGTTTGTCCCCCTTAGTACAAATATATTGTGCCTCCTGCACCAATGCTATATCATATTACGTAACAATTGGTCTTGTGACAAAAGGAACTCGTTCTCAGCAAATTTCATAAGGCCCTATGCGGCCAACTGACGGTGCAACCCAACATTAGCAACTAGAGCAGTCCGGATCTCGGGCCAATCCCACTCTCTCCACACTAACCTGCCAAGCAACAGGCACCCATCAGTACAAATAAAAACACCAAAAGGGACCAAAACCCAAGTTTTTACAACACCATGCCCTTTGCGCACCTGTCTCTCAGACAAACGCGCCCTTGCCCGCTTGTTTCTTACACAGGCGCGCCCTTGCGCGCAAAAAGGAGGGAACAACGCGCCCTCGCACGTCTGTCCCTCAAAAATAAGCGCAATAAAGGCACCTCTTTGCCTAGATCTCCTGCACAATCTAGGGCAAAAGTCCCTTTGAGGCCATACAAACCCAATTTGTACGACCCCCGGCACCATCAAACTAAAAAATTTGAAATGCAAGACGTCATGAAAGTTACCTCGGCATAATATCGCTAATCCCCGGTACACAGGCTGGCCGCAACGGCAAGAAAGGCTCTGCAGTAACCTCTGATCTCCCAACGCTCAGCAAGTACAAATGAATAGGATTAGGGCCATAATCCTATATTTATTTCCCTTTCCCAGAACTTCGGAGGTCAATAACAGGAGATCAGAAGGTCCATTCCGCAAACCGTAAGTTGCACCATCATCAGTATGCCATGACGAACGAAAGCAATGCCCACATTCGCTTTCCAGAAAAATAATATTTTCAATGCCAGCAAGTATGCACCCTCCCATCTTCCTTTCCAAAGTTCATGTCTTTCAATAATATTGAATGAAAAGAAGATGCTTTCACTTGAGGTAGTTGTTTTTGCAAGAAGAACCTGCAAACTGTTCACACCACCATTCAGTGAAAGTCTCGGACCAGGTATCATTCTACCCTCAACATGACAGAGTCCCAGAGTACTTTGCATATCCTGACAACATTTCTCCATCAGAAGTAAACCTTAGGGTCCTCATACCCGACCACATTTATCGTCACCGCACCCTGCATATGATAAACTTCTGCGTTGATCAGTAGAGCCTCCCCTCCATGGCGATCATCATCCAAAGTAAACCATACATCACTCCACAAGTGATGCCATGGTCATACCATCTTAGTTCGGGAAGCACCTCATGCCCAGCCATTTATCATGCATAAGGTCAAGTTTACCATTCAAACTCAACCCCCCTTCCGGGACGATCAGGTTGTACAAGCAGATTGAAAGTACACCTCCGTGCACCACATTTGGCCCGCCATACCTCCATCAGCATAATCCCATCTGCGACATCTTCTGCTTCATCAACCCCGCACATGAGACCAACCAATGGGACCCCCACCCCCAGCAAAACATCGTCCTTACACCTGTAGTGAGCGACCCGTTTTCATGTTTTGGGGTACACGTCTCTGTGTTTTGTACAAACCAAACCTCATTATTTTATTCTTTTGGTAAGTGTACAAAGACCGCAAACGATGCCCTTCACCACTTCACCCTCATATTTCACCTTTTCTCCCATGGCAGCAGTCCCTCATTCCCCTTGGTCGAACTATTTCACTCCCCCCATGCACGCACTATCCCGACATTCATAGCCGGTTCATACCCACCCTGGAGGTCCTATCGACTCCAGGGATTTTTCCCTTCAGAAATAACTATGACTGTCGTCAAGTTGCTCAAGTATACTTCGACCTCGGGCCACTGAATCCCCATCATCTGTTTTCAGTCATCTCTCACCAACATGCCTATGTTAAACCCATCACATCTCGGTTCCCGACCCCTCAAGTCGGCGACCCATGGTTCGGTTAAGGCTTCCTTTTTTTCAACCTCGACGCCTCTTTTCCAAAAAGGAAGTGGTACCTTAGATGACCCCTCCCCATGCAAAGGGGTATCCTTGGGTGGCACTGTGGGAGACATCATTGTCCATAGATGTCATCAATCCTCCTGACATTCGACCACAACAAAAGCTTTCATGTCACAATGGTATTGTACCTTACAACCATTGCACTTTGATCAAGATGCGTCAAAGGCCTGTGCCTCCATAAGCGTCTCCGACAACAATGCTTACACAGGAAGGTCCCAGCCAATACATATGTGTACATGGCACAGTGATATGCCATACCAGGATTACGCATATGGGTACTACATTCCACCTATCTTTAAAGAAAAAATTCCCCTGAGGGCGTCAACAGTCATCGTCAACAACCACCAACATCACTACCACAGTGGTGGCACAGACAACACATGTACTTTTCAATTTTGTTTAACTAGCCATAGCATCACGAGCATGGGACATGCCCGCCTCATTGAAATTTTGCAAATATGTTGTATATTTTTTCTACTTGCAGGGGGTCCTTTAGGCCATGGTTATCTCAGAAACGGTGCAAGGCGTTGTCAATTCCAAAATACACGCAGACCTATCTCTCTCTCTCTCTCTCTCTCTCTCTCTCTCTCTCTCTCTCTCTCTCTCTCTCTCTCTCTCTCTCTCTCTGCGTACGATACAGAAAAGAAACTATAATGTATTTCGGCTATACAGTCCTTCGTAGACCTCGCACATTAGGGGGCAACTGTTAACACTGGAAAATCATACAGCAGAAGACAACATCAATTAATGTCAAGCCCAAGGATTTACAGGATAGGAACACATTATGGAATCAAGAAGTATTTAAAATCTCTAAGGTTTTGAGAAAATCAGATTTGAACTAGTCATAAATGCTGAAATGTGCGCTTTATCCTTCGAGAAGAGCGCCTTCTGCGCACCTTTTTACCCAATAAGCGTGCATTCCTGAAAATGGAAAAAAGTCGCTTTCTGGGACCACACCAAGCAAGGGACAGTTACTCCTTCTGTGAAAGCCGCCTAAGGACAGCCACCAGCGCCTCCTTAGATATTATGTGAGCACACAAAAGAATATTTGAGCACACAATGGAATCACACCTCTCCCTTAGGTCACCATCCATCATGTACCAAGGGAGGGAAGGAGGATTTGAAGCTCACCTATATAAACCCACCAAGAGATGAAGAAATGGGGATCACAGTGTTATGCTGGCCAAAGTTTCCCAAGCAACACCAACATTGTGTGTGACCCAGAACTGGAGCTAAAGAGGACTCGATAGTTGGCCACCCAACATCTTAGTCCACCATAGCAGAGAGAGAGAGGGAGATTGCATCAGAGGTAGAGCTTGGAAGGCAACATCCTTACATCGGGACCTAGAGCCATTGCCTAGGGGCCCTTTGGAAAGTGGGTAAAATTTATTCTCCATTTCAAACGTTTAATAAGAAGAGGCCATGGAGCCATCGTTTGCATTATTATCGTTTTGGACTCTCTATATAGCTTCTGTATATTTGTGTTTTTAGTTTTAGTTTAACCAGAGCACACTTCAGCATACTACTTCCATTAAGTTTTATGCTTTTGAGCTCCCCCAATTTCTGCCTGTTACTAATAGTTTAGAGAGTAGACCACACTCTCTAAGCTGGTTCGATTTCATACTCTTGTGCGACAAATCCATAACAACACTATAAATCAATGGAAGAAGCAAGTTCCTAAGGCTTAGAGGGAGTCGAGTTCAAGTTGGAGTATGTAGGTTCAGAAGGAGAATCTGCAACCTAAGAAGAGCGCACGGTCAGTGGGAAGCAAGGGGACTTATGCTGGAAAGAAGGAACCGTGCGACGACATGATGACCTATTAGGAAAGGAAGCAACAAGAATCTTCTGGTGATAGAGACACTACCGAGAAGAGTGTGCTTCATTATATAGGGTATGCTGCAGTGGTGAACGCTATAGATTGGGTTAGTGTCACCGACGATGATGAGATACTTTAGAGTGGTGTAAGTACCTCCCTTGCTAAGAGAGAGTGTCAATTTGTGTAGCCTTGGAGGTACTCCCACAACCCTTAGGCTACATGGTTTGTGAGGTGTTGACCCATAAAAGTGGTTTGTGGGCAATGTACCCAAGTAGTGAGTTTTGTACCGAAAGTTGTGGGAATGTGGCCAATAGGAGAAATAAATAGTTTGATCTTTGGATGCATGAGGGGAACCCTTGAATGGATAAGAGGCACTTATGGCTTCCATGATGTGGCGAAAATTCAAACAAAAGGATTTTATTTCTTTGGAAAATGGTGGTTGAGCAAGTTTTTCTTAGGTCGACTTGAGTATAATTCATGACCCTTGGTGAGAAAATACACCACCAAGGATCACTATAAATAGAGATGAGGTCAAGTGCATTTGGACACATCACAAGTGAATTCATCAGAGAGAATAACTAGTATTAGATATTCATAGACCTAGAGGAGCTAAGATGAAGCTGAAGAGAAGGGTGATTTAGCATAGTTGTTGGCTGAATTACTTTACCTGGTTTTGTGTATTGTCTAGGGTAAATATTTATGAATAGGGCCGCGGAAGTTTTGATTTGTGAAGGAGGGTTGAGACCCTAGTTTCCTGTGTATAGGAGGGTCATGAGGGTTGTGGTTAAAGCTGGAATGAGGATCACATTGCTTCAGGTATATGCGCAAAAGTTGATATCCTAAAAGGGAATATTTGTGGTTGTTACAACAACCCTAAAAGAGGGCCAAAAACCTTAGTCCCTTGTGCACAATACCGAGACTTTTAGGGCTGTTAATGGAGACATCCTTGAAATGTATGTGACTGGTTTTCTATGTCATGACTTCTAGGTTGGTGTAGTGTTTGAAGTATGATTTTGGATAGTTAATAGAGTAGTCCTAAGTACAATGTATAGAATGGTAATTCTCTGTTAGGAGGGTTGTTGATTTGGAAGCCTATGTATAGTGACAGTTGATGTTGCAACCACTATTAGAAGGCTAGTTGTCGGTGTGCCCTAGTTCAGTGATTTGGGTTTGCACATCAGTGATAAGAGGGTTTTTTGGTGATGCCCTAGTTTAGTGAGTGCAAGTGGGCATATCGTTGATAAGAGGGAAAATTTGTGAAGACCCTAAGAGTAGTCTTTCTTGGAGCACCAAGAGGGTTGTTAAAGGAAAAATTTGTGAGCCTAAGTTCAGTCATCTTGGAGTAGCAAGAGTGATTGATAAAGGCAGATTGGTCAGTTGAAGGTGCAAGCATTTTGAATTTGCAAAATTATTTGTGAGAAATAAAAGAGTTGGCAAAGAACATACAAGGTGTTCAAGGTTCGTCGAATGAAAGGGTTGTGGAAGCACTACATCAGCAAGTAAGTAAAGTGTATCTTTTTTAAGGGTAGATTGATAATCATAAATTGCTGACATATAACCTTATTTTTTCTTGTATCAAGGCTAATTTTAATGTTCATGATCCCTGGTACAAGAGCCCTATGTTTTTTGTATTAAAGTTTGTAATATAACAAGTTTTGGGTTGACAAAATTTTGTGTAATTCATTGATTCACTGTTGTACATTTTCTATTGTGAAAAGTGATTTTGTTGCGGCATTTTAGTGTTTTTGTGATCGTCTTTTAGAAATGGACCTAAAACCTGAATTTCCAAGGAAAAATCAACATCCTCTTTCCTCATACTTGTATATCCTATTAGCATAGTTGTTAAGTAGGAGGCAAGATCCATAAATAAGGATTGAGACTTTTCTAAGTATTTTATTTTTGATGTGAGTGAAAGTCATTAACCATTCTCAATTTTCCGATGACACCTTACTCTTGGGAGGGCCCTTTGTAATAATTACTTCAATATTCAAAAAGGTGTTGGAAAAATTTGTGGCAACTTCCAAAGGTTTGATAAACACTAGAAAAATACAACTATACACTTGGAATGTTAGTAAATAAGTTCAAAATAATATTCTTAGAGTGTTTGTAAGATTTCCCAAATGTTGATCCTTGGCAAGAATTTAAATATTTAGGAATGTTTGTTTCTCTTAAAAACTTTCATTATTTGTCTTGGGAGCATTTACTTTTAAAATTCAAGGCCAAATTTGTGATATGGAGAGCGATATGGTTCAACCAGTAGGGCAGGTCCTTGACATAAATGATGTGCTCTCTACCTTCCCCTATGTATATTCTCAACACTTTTAGACCCTATACGGGTAACAAATTGAATGGCTCAGGAGATAAAAAAATTTCTTATGGAAAGGAGGGAAGTCAGACATGAAAAATTTTCATCTAGGAAAATGGGTTATTGTCAAAACCCCAAAAGATCAAGGGGGGACTCGCAATCAAGGATGCTCTTCTTGTGAATGTGGTGTTGGGATCTAAGCTTCATCCACATGTTTTCATCCTCGGGTGACATATTCTTGGTTCCATTCTTAAGAGTTCTTCTGGGAGTGACTCTGTTGTTTTTGGGCCACGACAACATTTCGAAAAAGGGCTCCCACTTAGCAGAGATACCCCTCAATGGCTGAGAGTGAAACTTTAGAAGACGACTATAATCGGGTAGAACTTGCATAAATGGATTGAGCTTATGATTTTTTTCCAAGAGCTCTATTAAAAACTCCTCTAGGAAAATGGCTCCCACTCCGTAGAGATCCCCTCAGTAGCCGAGAGGAAAACCCTTAATTCAAAAGACCACTGCAATTGGGTAGGACTTACATAAACATACAAAGCTTCTGATGTTCTACCAATATCTTCGTCAAGTACCTGTTGGTATCATGGTTTGCAGGCATTGATGCGATGTGAATCCCTCACATCTGAGGAGAGGGAACTATGGTTGTCAAAGAGTACTGAAGGTATCGCCCTCCTCACATTGCAGTGGATGAGTATAATTGGCATAGAAATTATTATTACAAAAAATATTACTAATTTTAAAAACATATATGTCAAATAATATAACAACTAATGCTTTTAACCAAAAAATTATAATTTAATTAAATTAATCATTTTCATGTAAAAATATATATAACTTAATTAATATAATTCTCCTCTCAAATTTAAATTTATTTTCATACAAATCCATGAACAACAAAATAGTAACATTTCCCTTTAAAATTAAAATTTAATAATAATAAAACGAAAATACATGACACAATGACTATTTGGTTATCTCTCTTATATCATTTGCAGGGATGTTTTTTCTTCTAAATTTAAAGCAACATTGTATATCTAATCATGTTATCGTTTTTTTTTTTCAAATTGCTTGGTTCTTTTTTTTCAAAAGAAAAAACTTACTTTTGTTATTTCATATGAAATCAAAAAGTACAATCCCTTTACTGTAAATGCACTTTATAAATAACCTTATCCAACCATGAAACCTATTATCATAGGTTACAACACAAAACCAAAAAATTGTCTACCTCGTGACATTATTGGTAGATTCAAACAAATCAAAGGATAGATCAGAGGCTAAACATTCTTGTGAAATTCCAAAATAGTGACAACTCCATCATCTAGGAGAAGAGCCTACTTAGAAAGCATATCTACTACGAAGTTGTTCTCCTTGTATACATGAAAGTATGAATATCATCGTATTTTTCATGCAATTATCAAACATTATGTTGCCATGATTCTAAATGAAGAATTATGAGTTCATTTCTTCCATTAAACCATTCAAGTAGTATCTTTAAATCCATTTCAAATTTGAATACTCTCACTTGTTTCCAAACAACTACACACATAGCTATCCACATAACCATTCGCTTTGTCACAAAGTTTGTTCCTTGCCCATCCATAGCTTACATTTAATCATTACCCAAACCTCTCAATATATGATTGTCTTAGCTCCACATATACGACTTTGACTAGCCATGTTAAAGAATCCCCACACCAAACCATCATTAAGCTCTAGACCCTTCTCAACTCTTTTCTTTTTACTCTTAATATGTTTCACCTGTTCTAGATATCACACTCTTATGTTGTGTACAACAACTGCAAAATGGATTACAAAGTTTTGGAAAAGAACTATATTCCTTCCTAGCCACACACCCTATAAAACAAAGATCGGAATAAAATTAAAAGAAGAAACCTTATATATTTGTGTCCAATTGAATAGACACTCTTCCACAAAGTTTCCCAACCACAATAATGTAAACTGAAAGCAAAGATCACATTATGCTAAAAAAAAATTACAAAAGGGAAAAAAAAATGAACATATGTTCAATGAATTTGTTAGAAAATTATATATGACAGAGCAATGGAACACATAAAATATGTGGAAACACAAATGCAGAAAACATATAAAACAAGAGAGACATAGAGATACGTGGTTCACCCAATTTGGGCTATGTCCACCCCAAACAACCAATCCTTCCTTTCTTTTATCCAACAAAATGAAGAGACACAACCTACAACAGATCCACTGTAATATCCTCTATTCTCTCTCACAGTCCCCCTTTCTGTTTCTCGCTCATAAATCTCATACAATACACAGTCGCAATACAATACCCTCATAAAACAGAGGGGTTACCTTCTAGGGCAAAAAACCCTAAATTAAACATAACTTATACCGTCATATCATCCACCTAATGAATGGCCCACCCAACAAAATTCACTATCATCTGCACACAAAAAAACATATACCTTCCTAGCCACACACCCTATAAAACAAATATTGGAATAAATTTAAAAGCAGAAGCCTTATATCTCTGTGTCCAATTGAATAGAAACTCTTCCACAAAGTTTCCCAACCACAATCATGCTAAAAAAAATTACGAAAGGGAAAAAAATGAACATATGTTCAATGAATTCACTATCATCTGCACAAACAAAACATATACCTGGGCCTTCCCATACTTTATTAAGAGAACATCCCGCATTAATATTTTCCCTTCCATCACTAGCCACAAAAAAAATCTACTCTTGAGAAACCTTGGCCCTGCCAAACTATCTTATGCCACCACTTGGATTCACACAACAAATTTTGTTGAATGATTATGCCATGCCCCTATTTGCATTAATCTCACATGTTCACTTATTCTTAGACCACACCAGATGACCTGCTTCCTACCTACGTATGATGATTCCTAACTTCCTTAACATCATCAAATACCAATTCCACTCCTATGTCAAACCTGTCAGAGTTCTCAACTCTAACGTAAAGGACCACTCTTGATTATCCAAGCTTTGGTGGTATACTCTTGCCACATCTACCAAATAATGAATTACAAAGGAGTTCAAATAGGTTATTAAATTTTATGTCAACCTATGATTCCCATCACTTCCCACCCAAGGATCACGCCCAATCAACATTTCCTCGCCACTTCTTACATCCTACATAAAACACTTCTCCACTACATGTAACCCACTTACCACATTCCTCCAGATCAAATATCCACCTCTAGATAACTTGGAAAAATTCTTAGACATTCAATTACTATAAATTTATTTAAATATTTTGATCTTGTGACAATGCTCCAAAGATTGCTACCAAATAGCATTCTCCAAGTGCTCTTCGCAACAATAGTAGTCCCAAAGCTTTCTAAAGTTCTTATTCCCTAACCGCCATACTTTTTTGATAATGCTAGGTTTTTCCATTTTACTAGAACCATACCTTTTTCTGATTTTTACCACTCCATAAAAATCGATAACCCAATTTCTTGATTGAAGTTAAAATACCTTTTGGAATTCTAGCTAATGGTAGCAAAAAAATCACGATTCCTTCTAAAACATGCATCACCAAAATTAAGCACCCACCAATTGATAGCCACCTCTTACACAAAAGCTCTATTCTATTTTCCACTTTTCTCACAAGCCAATATCAATCGAACACTTTGTAGTCATTAGGTTTGAGGTAAAATCTAAGATATTTAAACCCTTCATTAACTGTACCATAATTTAGAGGGAACATTGCTTTAATAATATTTAAAGTATCTTCCTCTACATTGTGACTAAGCCCTTTTGACTTCTCCATACTAACCTCCATGCTGGATGAAATGCAGAAAACCTCAATCAAATCTTTAAAGACCTGTCATTCCTTGACACTTCCCTCTCCACTTAAAAACACATCGTCTACAAATAAAATATGATTAATTGACATACTAGATCCAACTTGCACTCCCTTCATTTTGCCTTCAAACTCTACTTCCATTATCAAACTACTCAACCCTTCTATAATAAGCAGAAACACTAAGGGAAACAAAGGACAACCATCTCTAATACCTCTTGAGGTGCGAAAGAACTTTTTTGTCTCTTTGTTAATTAGAATAACATAATTTACAGACCTTAGTTTATGTATTAATATTGTACAATTTTTTTTACAATTAATTTATGATGTAGGCGATCCTTATAGAAGGATAATTTACAATTATCAATAAAAAAAATTAATAATAAATAAATAAATAAAAATTGTGGCATGTTTGTTACACAACATTTTGTCAATGTCCCTGCAATCCCCATCTCGCCCATTGGAGGGTCATTTCTGTGATCAATAAGCAATGTCATGCCTTGCAAAAACCATCATTGTGTCCCTTTACATGAGAGCAATATTCCTTCTATTGACAATTCCCTGAGCAGAGATTCAAAAACCCTTGTTTTTGCCTTGGCGCGAGTAGTCCGTTCTGCATTCGCGCTGATGAGGAAGATTAACACTGGGTCCTGCGCCAATTGGAACTCTGTCTCAGTTAGCCACCCACGCCAAGCTGTTTATGGAATGTTTTTTAAATATAGAGGCAGAGATTTCACTCCAACAACTTCGAGGATGAGTCATTGGGGGTGGTTGGACTAAATAACCATGGACTCCCTCCTTTAGTTTATGGTTTCGACCCCTTATGGGAACCTCCTAAATGATAGGCCTCCCTCCCATATTTGTAGGGATCCTAACCTCCTCCTTTTCCTCTATAAAAAGAAGCTATCGCTCCTTGCATAAGATGGCTGAACATGAAGAATTGAGTATACTATAGCTGAATTTTTGAAGAGATGGAACAAGAAGGAACTTCATTGAGAGAGCTTAAGTCCATGACCTCATCCCGTACGAATCCCCTGACGAGTATTTGAGACGCGCTTCGGCTTAACCCTGCTGGAGGAGACTGCAACGTCAGAGCTTTGGTTGTACCTATTCCTTCTATCAATATATACGTGACTATTATTTGGGTTCCCATTTTGTGTTATGTCGTTTCTTTAATGCAATATGCTTAGCCCTCTTTGACTGGCTAGTAATTACGAATGAAGTTATTATGTCATATGTTGTTCTTGTTTACTGTTCTATGTGCAGGTATCCGAGCATGACTGCAGAAGTATTGTGACTTTCTGAGGGAGGAGCGAGAGGCCACCACCACTACAGCCGTAACGACAGCGTTGGATTCCATGTAGGTCGATCTACCATGTCCTTTCATTTAGTAATTAGGAACCTACACTCTATCATGTCTCTTTGTTTCTAGACCCACTCTAGGGCTAGAGGGATTGTCTCTGTCTGCATAGAGGATTTACCTGCTTAACAAATTGGCGACTCCGCTGGGGACTTAGTGTGAGTTTTTCATTTTAGCTTGTTTCGGTCGACTTAAGTCGTTGGCTTACTTGTTTGTCTTCTTCTGATGTGCTTGCTTGTTTTCCATCCCCTGTTCAGCTCCAGAGTGTCAAGATTGACCTCTATTCATTGAGTTTTTCTCCTTTTCCCATAGTTATCCGACTTAGCGTGTTTTTTGTTTGAACAATCGTGCTGAATGGCGCAGGTTGCATTTGGTGCAGTCGCGCCAACCCCTGTTTGGCGCTGAATACTGCCTCACTATCACGCCGAATGCTATAGGAATTGGTTTACCCTCCTTGATGAGTATTTTGGTCAGTTGTGCTTGAATCTGGGTTATTTTTTGTTTGTAATTAAGCCTTTGGGACTGTTTTGACTATTGTGGGCTTGTCTTTCTTAGTCGTTTGTTTATTTTCCCATTAGTGTCGATTAAGGCCTTAAGGTTTCTAAGTGTCTTTGTGCATTGAGCCTTCTGTTTGGAAATCAAGTCTCCTTGATTATTGTCGGTCTCGTTCTTGGGTAGATTGCACTAAGTTTTCTTGATCCTTTTTGAGTGTTTGCTTTGGTTGAATGATCATTTCATTTTCGATTGATTCTTCTCCTTGTTTCTCCAAGCATAGATTACATTGCTTGTTTTGGGTCATTTGGAAAATTTTCTTTTGGTTTAGAAGATTGCGACATTAGTTTGAATGCTTTCTTGTGTTTGTTTTGCATGTGATTGAGTCATTCAATTTCGATCCTTACATTCGCATTACTCAAGCTAGTGTGTGTTTTCGTTTTTCATGTAATTAGTGCATTATGTACTTTTTTTCATTGAAATAAAATAAAATAAATAAATAAATTGCATTCTTTCCTTTGCATCGAATGTGAAAATTTCTTTTGCATAACTAACGGTTGATAGTCTAGGAAAGAGTTTCATTTTCGTTTGATTGTATTAGATGCATTAGTGGATTTCTTCACATACTTTCATTGTTTTCTATTGTTTGAAAGATCTATCTCCTTCTCGTAACTAGCATTCATGGAATCAAAGATGATGTTCATTGGCATATAGTTTGCATTTAGGAAATTTGAGATCCAAATTCGATAGGGCCTTGAAACTAAAACATAATCCAAGATCAACTTTAAAATTTCTTCAATTAACCTAAGGAATCATTGAAACCTAATGCAACATTTTTAGTGGTCTAGGCTAGAGACGTGTTCCAACGTCTTAAAACCTAGTAGCTGTCGTTTTCCATTTGGCTTTAGACAGTGCTAGTATGGACTTGTGCTCCCCGTACCATCAAGTATATAAAGGGAGACCCTCATAGGTTGCAATCCTTTATCCATAGGAAGCCGAGTCTGCTGCCCTGTAACCGTGATACACCGAACACAACATTCGGGGAGACTATATGCACGTATGTTAAGTCCTTGGTCATTTCTCTTTCATTTTATCACCAAGGTGTATATGGCAGTTCACGGAAACTTGGTACACCCTCTTGCCTAGATTACCTGAGTAGTCATTTCGATCTTTTCGTGACTCGTTAAAAAATGAAAATATCATCGAGCACTTTTCCTTTCATGCTCGTTTCAAATTGAAAGTGATAGAGTCACCTTTTGTCTGTTTCTCAAATCTTAAAATATGAAACGACAAAGTTTTGTTTCAACGTCTTAAAAAATTAACTGCCCACGAAATATTCCTGTGTAAGTTAACTTCCTTAGTATTTTGTTTTAGGGTTGTTTCCAATGGCAAATTTTTCGGAGTTTACCAACTAAGGAATCCCCTTCGAAGGGAATCCTGGTCCTTTTCCTTCATTTGGGAGTGTTGGTGCTCCTTACATGGCAACATTGTCCCTACCTGGGTTAACTGTTGGGTTGCCTATTTGGTTATTCTCGACCTTTGTGGTCTCGAGTATTCCATCCTTTGTAAAACCATCCCCTCCACATGAAAAACATCATGTTGATTCTAAGGTGGACCTCTCCCCTTCTTCGCCTATTTATTCGTCCTCCTCTTCTACTTCGCTTGGTGAAAGTCTAGATTCTAGTAACCAGGTGGCTAAGAAGAAGAAGAAGAAGAAGAAGAATTTAGATAAGCGAGAGGCTAATGCTGCAGTTGTTGCTCCTAAGATGCCTTCCATCATTAAAGCATCCCACCTTCCTCGAAAAGTTAAATTCCCTTGCATTTTGTGCAAAGGTGACCATCTTCTTCAAGACTTTCGTGGCATTTCCAAGGTACTTGAAGCATGGTCTGACAGTCGTCCGCCGTTGCCTTTGGCTTATGGAAGTCATATTGGTGACACATCTTCGACTAGTACTGATAAGACTTGTAATAAACAAGGTAAGATTATGAATCCTTGTAAGTTGTGTGAAGGGCATCATCCCATTCACCTTTTTCCACACATGGATGAAGCCACGAGAGTGTTGGACAACCCTACTATTTCTACACATTTCCTTCCAGTTGGTTACCAGAAGATTTCTTCGAGTCCTCTGCTACTTGATTCAACGATCGATCAAGATTCATCCTTGGTCGATCCCGTTCCCTAGGAAATTCAAATTCAAGAATCCATTCCCAACCAACCATTGGTTCAGGAATCAGTTAATCTGATCCCGCCCATGGTTCATCAAGTATTTTCCATCGAGAGTGGATCGCATACCCCTCACGTTCTTCTTGTTTCTTCATATTCCTCGGACTTGGAGAAAGATTCTCTCATCCCTGTGGTTCAAGATGTTGCTCCTCTTGCTCCCATTATGGAGGTCCCAGAGGATGCTCCTCCTGCTCCCATGATGGAGGTCCCAGAGGATGCTCCTCTTGCTCCCGTAACACCAGGGGATGAGAACCTCAATTCAATGGTACCCCCTCCAAGTATTTTGGTTGCTTCCTTTGATTAGAGTCGATTTGCGAGATACTGCCTTCCTTCTTATGTGCCATTTGAGATCACGGTATAGGCCTTCAATGTGGTCATACCTAGAACAATTATAGATGAAGGCGTGTCTATTGGTGTTCTGTCTTCAACTACTTCGCAAGATTTTGGTTCTCCACCGCTTGTGCCTATTACACAGAATCTGTTGGCATTTAACAAAAGAACCAGTCAACCGTTAGGGATCCTTCTGAAGTTGCCTATTACTTTGGGAGGGAAAATAATCTATATAGACATGATGATTGTTCCAAGCCCCTTGGATTTCAATTTAATCTTGGGGCGTGACTATGCTTATGCCATGGGTGCACTTACCTCCTCCCTCTTTCTTGTGATTTGTTTTCCACACAAAGGTTAGATTGTGACCATTGATCAGCTTTCATTCTTTGGTCCTGATGATACATCTGGTCCACCATCGTCTCTTTCAGGCTTTTATCCGTCGGTTGTATCTTTCCCGCCACAGGTTAATTATGTGGCTACCTGTCCCATGCCCGCATTCAGTGATAGTGTCGTTCTGCATCGTGTGCTGGGGGCATTAGGTCCTGATTTTTGAGATATTTTTCTCCCATCCGATGAGAACCTCTTGGACGCCATGAATTCTCATTCAATATGATGAGTTGTCATTGGAGAATAGTTCATTTTATTGTGTCAAGCTTTTTAAAAAATGAAACAAGGTCATCGGAGCATAGTTCGTTTTCTTGTGTCAAGCTCCTTAAAAAATGAAATAAGCTCTTCGGAGCATAGTTCGTTTTCTTGTGTCAAGCTCCTTAAAAATGAAACAAGCTCGTCCGAGGATAGTTCGTCTTCTATGTCAACCTCGTTAAAAATGAATTAGATCTTCGAGGCATAGTTCCTTTCCTTGTGTCAAGCTCCCTAAAAAATTAAACAAGATGTCACGAGGATAGTTCTTTTAATGTATCAACCTCGCTAAAACATTGAAACACGTTCCTATTCAATTCAAGTCTTTGATACGATCTCGTAAAATCTTAGTCGATTCTTCCCCTGCTCTCGTAATTGAACCTTCACTCCATCCGTCTTTCAAATGGATTGAAGCTTGGGGGGCATGTACCTCGAATTGAGTCACCATGCTAGGGGCATGCCCGCCTTTTCAAGCATAGTTTGTTTCCATTTCAAGCTTGTGTAAAAATGAAACCGGTTTCGAGCATAGTTTGTTAAAGTTTAAAGCTTGTGTAAAAATGAAACCATTTCCAAGCAAAGTTTCCCATGTTTTAAAGCTTGTGTAAAAATGAAATCATTCCCATTTTACCTCTCATGATTGCCATTTTATCAACCTATTTTTCCAGATGAACCTTGGTTTTCTCATTCCATCGTCACCATCTGCTTGGCCGATCATACACCTTCACTTGATTGTTTTACCCGTTCCTGAGGAACCGCTGCAATGAGTGGTCTTGTTAGTCTGCCTCTTGACCTTTACTTGTTCTGAGCAGTTCCACCATCACCAGAACCAATTGCTACACTTAATACCACTCGTTCCTTCAGGAGGAGTCATTCTTCATCTCTTTTCTGACTCTCTAAAATTGAAAAGATTGCTAAGATTCTTGTTGTTTTTAACTTGTTAAAGGCTGCGAAACGATATATACCCGGTATATGTTTACCCCTTTTTCGGGCTGGGATGGATTATTTACAAAAAAGGAATACCTTAACCTATTGCAACTAAGAGGTTCTTTCGGATATTGTTTTCTACCTTTTCGAATATGAGAGACTATTTACGAAAAGGTCCATGCTGGATTTTACTTTTCTTCTTTCTTTTAAAACTCTCTAAACATGAAAAGGTGTTGAGTTATCCCTTTGTCAGACTCGTTAAACCCTAATGACATTGGACTTCATCACCATGACGTTACTCAAGTTCCTCCTTCCTAGGGCTCGTAAAATGTACTAGGTTGGATTTGTCCGAAGGACAAACTTACATTGCAAGCATATTCTATCCCCTTCAAGCTTGTTTTAAAAAATAATTTGGGTACTCACCAGAACTGGTGGGGGGAAATGGAACCAAGTTCTAGTTATGTTGGCAGTATGTCACTCTTGAACATGACACTTGTCTGCATTCGTGTCGGGTTGGGGACATCTCATTTCATCATTTTTGCCTCCATGGGTTTGGGTGAACTCTTTTGACCTCTCATTCGCTCTTTTCCACGTCATCATGACCTCAAATCCTTTGATGTCAAATATTGCCAAATCTAGTGTCGTTTCGTTGATATGTTCAAGAGAAGTTTGCCTCTGCAGCTTTTCAACCTTCCTCTGATTCTCTGTTGGTCCTAATTCACTATCATCATGTTCCTCTATCTTGTATCGATGATGTGGGAAACATTATGGCCCACCTTCGGTCAGATCACTTCCTGTCGGCTTCAGCTCATTATCCAGGAATTTGATCTAGAGACTCCCTTTTGGTACCTTGGAACTTGCATGCCTCAATGGCAGGTTCTTTGCATTCAACAAAAGTTCCACACCATTGGTCTTTGATCGAGTGATTCTGCGGGTGTTCGACGTCATATCACTATTCACATTCCGTGTATTATACCTTTCGTACCTTGAGGGCCATTGTCATTATTGGTGGTTTCTCTCGCATCTGTTAACAACTTTCATCATTGGTTGGTAATCAGACGATTTTCTTGCATGTTCAACTTCAACACATATATTCGCATGCTTGAAATTGTACTTGTTCGGGTCGAGATGGAGTGCAAGACCCTAGGTTTTGTCTAATAAAATCCAGGCTGCGGATTCTTGTGGATTATTATGACTTATTACATGACTCTTTTGATTGGATGGCTGCCACCATACCTGAGTCTATTTGTTGATCCTTACTACTGGATGGCTGCGTCCATACCTTGGATCTCAGTTTTTTATGTACTCTATTATGGATGGTTGCGCCCACACCACATGTTCATGTATTAGATATATTAGTTGTATTTGTAATTGCAGGTTTTCCGACAGCGATGTTTAGTTTAGAAATTTGAATAATTTGTTGAATTATTCACCGAGATTATCCTGTTCACATACTATTTGAGCTTCATACATAACACATAATCTCTTCTACGCATTAATCATCACATGCGGAAATAAAAACAACAAGCGGTATTGAAAACATTCACATGCGCACATAGAAATTCAGCACATATAACACAGTATGTATACTGGGGAAATCTTACAGCTGAAAACCCCCTACTGTCTGTATATTATAATGATGGAGAACATGTAACAATACATAGCACAATACTCCTCACAAGTACTCAGTACTATCTCCAAAAGCTACACACAAACTAGCTCAGTTTTGAACAAGTCACGGGTTCAAAACTCCTCCACTGTTTGCCTGCCTCTACTGCGCAATCCAAGATGAGAGAATGGATAGAATGAATTCGAATTATTTTAACTGCACTTCTCATTGGCACTTCTCCAATGATTGTGCAAATCTCATGCACACTATAGTCACAACTGAGACTCCACTTTCTCCTACCTCTCCACTCAACCACATCAGACATGCATCAGTTAAACGATGTGTTCTTTAGTTGATTTATGAGTTAATAATAGTGAATTAATTAATAATTAATTCACACCACTCTCACTAATTGTATCAATCAGTTAGACTAGATACAACTAGCTCAACTAAGTTAAACTGAACACAACTCCATTAACTGTCTCATCAACTCCACCAAACTCTGTCACATGAGTTCTAACCGAAGTCAACCATGCAATAGCTCCACTAAACCCTAGGAATAGCGTAATTCCTTCTGTCAGCTGCATGTGCCACATCCAGGCATCAAACTGAAGTGCTCCAAGAGGATAAGATAATGTTTATAGTCTAAATAAATATTATTAAGGGTCTTGAATATTGATCGAATCTATTTAGACAAGCCTAAAAATAGACTTCGACCTGCATGTCTAAAAATAGAGGTCCATCTATTTTTACCAACTCGACCAATCATCCAAGAATAGCATACTGCAACTCCTAGACCATGCTCCATATGTCTAAAATAGACATAGTCTAAAAATAGACTTTTCGGTCATACATGTGTGGTCCTCACCTAGTAGTGATCACTTTCCACCAGGATCAAAGAAAGATGTCGGAGGCCTCCTTCATCGTTTCAAGGCTACTTTCATCAATTTCCTAACAAGAAAGGACTGCCTTTGCATGCGACATGCACCCATGCATTCCCCGCAACTACAAGCGCTAGCAACTCCATGCATGCGACATGCAACTCTATGCATTCGCCATGCACTTTGCATGCGCCATGCAAACTCATGCATGCACCATGCAACTCCATGCATGTGCCATGCACCCTTTGCAAGCACCATGCAACTCCATGCATCTGCTCTGCAACTCCTCTGAAACTGAATAGGCTCCAAACAACTCAATCAATTTGATGCATCTATCATCAAAGTCTTCGACTTCTGCTTGGCCAATTGCACATGTCATCAGGAACCACTCCGCTGTTGATCTCTTGCACCCATGCACTCTGCACTTGCTGTCAACTCTGATCCGCGCTCCAGTATCTGACACTGTCACTTTGATCTGCCTGCATCAATCCACTGATCATGCTACTGCTGTGCTGTGAGCACCTCGTAGCCAGGTTCAACTCATGAGATCCACACCATCTCTTGAATCCTGCCCAGAAATCTCCTCTTGGGATTAATCATGCATGTCGCCCCACCTCTCACCTGGTGGTATAGCTGCATGCACTCCCTCTGCCCATCTGGCACGAAATTTCTCCGCATGAGTGGTTTCTTCCACTCCATGATCCTCATCTTGTGGCTGCTCCACATCCCGAGGTTCACTATTACCTGCATGCAAAACTTGCTCCCTCTCAAGCATCAGTTGCATGTCTTTCTCCCGCTTCCCAACAGTAGGAAGCTCCGAAGACATCCCATCTACTTCAAGTCTCCCGTAGAGCGATTTTGCCCAAATCCCGTCTGAACAACACTCTGCCTTTGTGCCGAAGGAAACTTTTCCTTCTCTCAAGACAACTTCATACCCTTTATCCTCTAACATTGCGACTGAGATTAAATTCATAGACTCGGTAATATGCAATACATCTCAGAAAAGAATGAGTTTACCTGACTCCCTCCTCAGCGTTATGGTACCACAGTCAGACAGTCATCCACCGTCGCCCAACTCAACATGCATCTGGAGACCTTTCTCCATGAAGTCATTGAAAATATTTGCATCTCCCGTCATGTGAAAGGAAGCACCACTATCAAAATACCACCCCGATCCCAATGCACTAGACACCATGCATGCAATCAATGAGAAGTACAGCTCAAATTGCGAGGCAAGAGCCTCACCAGCTGCAGCTCCAGCAGCCTGCTTGTTCTTCTTCTTTTGTGGACAATTCGTGGCGTAATGTCCATGATCGTGGCAGTGAAAACACTTCACTTTGGACATGTCACGCTTTTTACCATCCGCACCGGATTGAGAAGCCTTCTCCTCCCTTCCCTTTTCTTGCTTTGGCAGCCAAAGCGCAGTCTTCTTCATCAGATGCCTTTGATGAATATCCGTCCCTGGTACTCCGCCTTATCTCCTCTTGCACAAGATCAGACCACAGTCTTTCCCATCGTGGCAATTTCTCCCGATCATTCACATTGTCCTGATATGCATGCCAACTTTTCGAAAGCCCGAGGAGAGCCAAGCTCACCAGTTCCTCATCCTCCACACTAATTCCTACACTCCCAAGTTCATTCCTGCAGTGGAAAAACTTTGTCAAGTATACCGAAATAGTGTCATTCTTCTCCATCTTTATTTTCCTGAGTTTATCCTTGAGCACCAACTTCCTTTGGTCACTCTTGCTCTGGAACAATTCTGTCAAATATTTCCACATCAATAATGGAGAAGCTTTACCATGCAGGCTGGATACTATGTGATCCTTCACGCCCTCCAACAGAATCCTTCGACACTATTGTATTCTTGCTAAGCTCAACTTGTGTGTAAAGCACGCCCCATTATCATCTAATAATCGCCTCCATCCCATCTCTCCATGAAATATAATTTGAGCTGCCTTCAAGAGCATACTCCAATCGCAATCCTTGATAAGACATTTTGACTTCGACACCAAGAAAACACTGCTGCAAATTCGAATTCCACCAGCTCAAAACTCAACCGCTTCCGATCTAATGTGAGAAAAAAGTATTTCTAGCATAGAGATCGACTGTAGGGGCATTTACTAGATATATCACCTTTCAAAGAAAGGATGGGTCCAGAGGCTACCTTCTGGCCCGCCATGACTCCTGGCTCTACCCAACAGTTGTAATCGCAATAGATCCGATGATCAATTCTGCTCCGATACCATGTAGAAATTTGAATAATTTTCTGAATTATTCTCTGAGATTATCCTGGTCACATACTATTTGAGCTTCATACATAACACATAATCTCTTCTACACATTAATCATCACATGCGGAAATAAAAACAACAAGCGGTATTGAAAACATTAACATGCGCACATAGAAATTCAACACATATAACACAATATGTATACCGGGGAAAGCTTATAGCTGAAAACCCCCTACTGTCTGTATATTATAATGAAGAAGAATCATGTAACAATCTCGGTACAATACTCCTCACAAGTACTCAGTACTGTCTCCAAAAGTTACACACAAACTAGCTCAGTTTTGAACAAGTCACGGGTTCAAAACTCCTCCACTGTTTGCCTACCTCTACTGCGCAATCCAAGATGAGAGAATGGATTGAATGAATTCAAATTCCCTTGGCTTTAACTGCGCAATCCTCATTGGAAATCTCCTCCAATGATTGTGCAAATATCATGCACACTATAGTCACAACTAATAGTAGACTCCACCCTTTCTCCTACCTCTTCCACTGGTCTTCACTGAACTGTACATGCACTGAGTTGACTGATGTGTTCTTTAGTTGATTTATGAGTTAATAATTAGTGAATTAAATAATATTTAATTCACACCACTCATCTCTAGTGTATTAGTCAGTTTAACTAAATACAACTAGTTCAACTACGTTAAACCGAACACAACTCCATCAACTGTCTCATCAACTCCACCAAACTCTGTCACATGAGTTCTAACTCAAGTCAACCATGCAATAGCCTGTCCAACCTATACAGTGGAAATTCGAATTTCCTTCGTCCACTACATGTGCTACATCCAAGCATCAAATCAAGTGCTCCAAGAGGATAAGATAATGTTTGTAGCCTCCAAATATTATTAAGGGTTAATAATACTAGACCGACCTATTTTAGACAAGCAAATTAAAATATCCACCTCGTATGTCTAAAAATATTTTGTCGATCTATTTTTTACCAACTCTACCACCGACCAAGAATAGCATCCCGCAACTCCTTAGACCATGCTCCATATGTCTAAAAATAGACTTTTCGACAAAAATCACATGTGTGGTCCCCACTCTGTTTAGGTGATCACTTCAAATAGGATCGTAGAAAGATGTTTCCTGGGAGGCCTCCTTCACCGTTTCTTGTTTCCATTTTCAACATTTAGGTTTGAATGTTTTCATGTAAAGCATATATTTCGCCCTCCTCTCCCTCGACTATGCTTTAGGGGGGCATCTGCTACACCAACATTTTGCAATCGTACCAAGAATCCCCATCTCACCCATCGAGGGTCATTTCTGTGATCAATAAGCAGTGTCATGCCTTGCAAAGACCATCATTGCATCCCTTTACATGAGAGTAATATTCCTTCCATTGAAAATTCCTTGACCAGAGATTCAAAAACCCTTGTTTTTCCCTTGGCGTGAGTAGTTAGTTATACCCTCGCGTTGATGAGGAAGATTAACACTGGGCCCTGCACCAGTTGGCACTCTGTCTTAGTTAGCCATCTACACCGAGTTGTTTATGGAATGTTTTTTAAAAATAGAGGTGGATATTCCACTCCAACAACTTCGAGGATGAGTCATTGGGAGTGCTTGGACTGAATAACCGCAAACTCCCTCATTTATTTTATGGTTTCCACCTCTTATGGAAACCTCCTAAAGGATAGGCCTCCCTCCCACCTTTGTAGGGATCCTAACCTCCTCTTTTTCCTCTATTAAAAGAAGCTATCTCTCTTTGCATAAGCTAGTTGAACATGGAAAATTGAGTATACTATAGCTGAATTGTTGAAGAGATAGAACAAGAAGGAACTTCGTTGAGAGTGTTAGAAAATTATATATTATGGAGCAATGAAACACATAAAATATGTGAAAATACAAGCACACTAAACACATAAAACCAGAGAGACATAGATATACGTGGTTCACCCAAGCTTGGGCTAAGTGTCCAATTCTCAACGTCTTCCAGTCCTTCCTTTCTATTATCCAGCAAAATGAAGAGACAAAACCTATAGCAGATCCTTTGTAATATCCTCTGTTCTCTCTCACAGTCTCCCTCTCTATTTCCCGCTCAGAGAATACACATATAATACACAGCCGCAATACAATACCCTCATACAAAGAGAGGGGTTGCCTTCTAGGGCAAAAAACCCTAAACTAAACATAACTTCTACCGTCAGATCATCCGCCTAATGAACGACTCGAATTGACTAGAAATTACTATACTTTTACATGGCAATTTTACATCTGTTTTTAGCTTCGGGGGTGTTGCCCCCGAAACCCCCTGCCAGGAGGGGGCTCCATAAAATCGCTGCCGCCCCCCCTGGACCCCCCGCGGCAACGATTAATTACAGGCGGCGTTGTTGCCCCCATTTAAGGTACAGGGGTCCAATGCTGTGATACAAAGTAAACAAGATAATCAGACTCCACACCCAACAATCTCCCACCCAGAGACTGATTGTAGCAACTCCACCGCTACTTCATTTGCTGGACAATGACTCCTCTTTGGACCTGGTTGTTTCTCATATTCATCGTCATCCTTGAAGACCAATTGAAACTGAGCACATTCTCAGTTTCTCCCTAGTTACAACTTTTGTTAGCATATCTGCAGGATTCTGGCTAGTGTGTATCTTTTCCAACTTCAACTCTCCATCTTCCAATACTGACTGTATGAAATGGTACTTGAGATGTATGTGTTTAGTCCTGGAATGAAATGTTGAGTTCTTTTCAAGATGAATGGCACTTTGGCTATCACTGTATAACGTGCCCATATCATGATTCTTACCCAATTCATCCATAAACCTTTGTAACCAAATAATTTCTTTACTAGCCTCTGTAGCAGCAACATACTCTGCTTCTGTTGTTGAAAGTGCAACAACACTTTGGATTTTTGAAACCCAACTAACAGCTGTTCCACCTATAGTAAATACATATCCTGTAGTGCTCCTCCTTTTATCTCTGTCACCTGCCATATCTGCATCAACATATCCCTGTAGAGCAATGTTTGAACCACCAAAACATAATGCTTGATTTGTGGTACCTCTCAAATATCTGAGAATCCATTTCACAGCCATCCAATGTTCTTTTCCTGGATTATTCATGTACCTTCATACAACTCCCACTGCATGTGCAATATCAGGCCTTGTGTAGACCATTGCATACATTAAGCTTCCAACTGCTAATGCATATGGAACTTTAGACATATCATCCATGTCTTCTTGGGTCTTTAGGCACATCTCCTTACTAAGTTTGAAATGGCTAGCAAAAGGTGTACTAACTGGTTTTGCATTGTGCATATTAAATATTTTCAACACCTTTTGTATGTACTCATTCTGAGACAGTGTTAATTTTCGATTTTTTCTATCTCTGGTTATTCTCATACCAAGGATCTGTTTTGCAGCTCCCAAATCCTTCATTGCAAATGAATTTGCCAATTTTTGTTTGAGCACATTTATTTCTTGCATGTTAGACCCTGCAACAAGCATGTCATCTACATACAATAACAATATAATATAGCTGCCATCATTTTTCTTTTTCAAATAAACACAATGATCAGAGTGACATCTAGTATAACCTTGTTCAGACATAAACTTGTCAAATTTTAGATACCACTACCTTGGAGCTTGTTTTAAGCCATACAAGCTCTTCTTTAACCTGCACACCAATTTTTCTTTCCCTTTTACCTCATATCCTTCTGGTTTTTGCATGTATATCTCTTCCTCCAAATCTCCATGGAGAAATGTTGTCTTTACATCTAACTGTTCAAGATGTAAATCTTCCGCTGCTACAAGACTTAAGATAGTTCTGATTGAATTCATCTTAACAACAGGAGAAAATATTTCATCAAAATCAATACCTTTCTTTTGTGCAAACCCCTTCACCACAAGTCTAACTTTGTACCTCTGTTTTCCTCCATCTTCTTCCTTCAGCCTGTAAACCCATTTATTCTGCAATGTAGTTTTACCTGCAGGCAACCTGACTAAGTCCCAAGTCTGGTTATGCATTAAGGAGTCCATCTCTTCTTCCATGGCTAGCTCCCAGTTCTTCTTGCTTTCAACCTGCATTGCTTCTTCATAACATTCGGGTTCACCAGAATCAGTCAACAATAAGTAATATAATGAAGGAGAGTATTGTTCAGGGGGTCTACTTATCCTGGTAGATATTCTAACACCACTTTCAGGTGTTTGAGGTGCCTGTTGCTTTTGTGGTGGTTGCTTCTGCTGTGGTTGTTGATTATTATTATTTTCAGGCACCTTTACTTTTTTAGTTATCTCATCAAGAACCGTGTATTCCTTGCTTTCTTTTTCCTTTTTCTTTTCCTGCAACTGATTCTTATACAAGACCTTTTCATTGAATATTACATATATGTTCCTCATTATTTTTTGATTTTCATAATCATATAAGCGATAACCAAAATCATTAACACCATATCCAATAAAGGTACATTTCTTTGATTTTGCCTCAAACTTTGTTCTATTTTCTTTATTAATATGGACAAAGGCCTCACAACCAAAAGGCTTTAAAAAAGAGTAGTTTACCTTTGACCTGTCCATGCTTCCTTTGGAATACCACCATCCAATGAACTTGAAGGCCCTCTGTTTATTAGATAAATAGCAGCATTTACAGCATCTGCCCAAAATTGTAAAGGCAATCTTGCATGCAATCTCATGCACCTTGCACATTCCATGATTGTTCTGTTCATCCTTTATGACACGCCATTTTCTTGTGGTGTTCTTGGAACTGTCTTCTCTCTACAAATTCCATGCTCTGAACAGTACCTATCAAACTCTTTACTGCAATATTCACCTCCATTGTCTGATCTAAGACACTTCAACTTCTTTCCTGTCTCAATCTCAACCAAAGCTTTCCATTTCTTGAAAGTATCAAATACATCAGATTTATTTTGAATACAATAAATCCAAGTTTTTCTAGTTGCATCATCAATAAACGTAACATAATAGCGAGAGCCACCGAAAGATGATACCTGAGCAGGTCCCCATACATTTGTATGCACAAGCTCCAATTTTTCGCTCTTCTTATCTTTCCCAACTCTGAGAAATCTGACTCTCTTTTGTTTTTCATAAATGCAATTTTCACAGAAATCCAAATCAACATTCTTCAAACCTGGCAACAAATTTCTTGAGTGAAGAATCTTCATCCCCTTCTCAGTCATGTGTCTGAGCCTATGATGCCATAATTCTGCATCTTCTCCTCTGGAAGTTAAAGCATTAACAGAGTTAGAAATACCATTGCATAAATACAATGTACCAACCTTTTCTCTTTTTGCTATTGCCAGGGCTCCTTTGGTGACCTTCCAAGCTTTATCTGTGAAAGTTGTCACACAACCTTCGCCGCCTAACTGCCCTATTGAAATCAGATTTTTCTTTAGATCTGGAACATGCCTTACCTCCTTTAATATCCATTGGTTTCCTCTCTTCTGTTTTACAAGAACCTTACCCATTCCAACAATTTTACAGGGTTTATCATAACCCAAATGGACTTGTAAAAAATCTCCTTGAACATAGTCATGAAAATATTTCTTATTAGGTGTGGCATGGAATGAGGCCCCTGAATCTACTACCCAGGAATCAGTAACATTTTCGAAATAAAGAATCAAAGCATCTTGTAACACATCACCTGTCACATTTGCTTCATGATTGTTTTCTTGTTGCATGTCTCCTTCTTTTCCCTTCCGAGATCTACAGTCTTTCTTTAGGTGTCCTCTCTTTCCGCATTTCCAGCACACTATCCCCAATCTGGACTTGGATATGCCTTTTCTTGATTTACTGTGATATCCTGAGCTCTTTCCTCTTTCCATTCTTCTTCCCCTAGAATCTGCACTCAAAGCATTACCCGATGTCTCACCAGAGATTTTTCGTCGCATTTCCTCGCTAAGGATAGCACCGACAACATCATCAAACTTTAAGGTACTAGATCCAGAGACAGACGGCCATGGCCGTCGGCTTCTTTGTTTTTCCGCTTAATGGTAGGTACAAATCTTTCTGATACAGATAATCTTCCATCTGCATCTTCCACAACGGGAAGTTTTGGCCGTTAAATTTCTCAACCCTAAACTTCCATCTTCCGCCATTGCTCCCACTCGAACCAGGAACCCTTCTTTCCTGCGAGTTTATCAGCCAAATATACCTTTAGCTCTGATACCAGTTTTTAGAAAATTATATATTATGGAGCAATGAAACACATAAAATATGCGAAAATACAATCACACTAAACACATAAAACCAGAGAGACACAGATATACGTGGTTCACCCAGTTTGGGCTACGTCCACCCTGAACAACCAGTCCTTCCTTTCTATTATCCAGCAAAATGAAGAGACAAAACCTACAGCAGATCCGCTGTAATATCCTCTGTTCTCTCTCAAAATCTCCCTATCTATTTCCTGCTCAGAGAATACACATGTAATACACAACCACAATACAATACCCTCATACAAAGAGAGGGGTTGCCTTCTAGGGCAAAAAACCCTAAACTAAACATAACTTCTACCGCCAGATCATCCGCCTAATGAATGACCCAGATTGATTAGAAATTACTGTAATTTTACAAGGAAATTTTACATTTGTTTTTAGCTTCGGGGGTGCTGCCCCCGAAACCCCCCGCCAGGGGGGGGCTCCATAAAGTCGTTGCCGCCCCCCTGGACCCCCCACAACAGCGATTAATTACAGGCGGCGTTGCCGCCCCATTTAAGGTACAGGGGTCCAATGCTGTGATACAAACTAAACAAGATAATAGGGCTCCACACCCAACAGAAAGAGCTTAAGTCCATGCCCTCATCCCGTCCGAATCCCCTGACGAGTATTTGAGACACGCTTCAGCTGAACCCTGCTGGAAGAGACTGCGACATCAGAGATTTGGTTGTACCTCTTCCTTCTATCAATATATACATGACTATTGATTGGGTTCCCATTTTGTGTTATGTTGTTTGTTTAATGCAATATGCTTAGCCCTCTTTGACTGGCTAGTAATTACGAATGAAGTTATTATGTCGTATGCTATTCTTGTTTACTGTTCTATATGCAGGTATCCGAGCATGATTGCAGAAGGATTGTGACTTTCCGAGGCAGGAGTGAGAGGCCACCACCACTACAGCCGTAACGACAGTGTTGGATTCCAGGTAGGTCAATCTACCGTGTCCTTTCATTCAGCAATTAGGAACCTACACTCTAGCATGTTTGTTTGTTTCTAGACCCACTCTAGGACTAGAGGGATCGTCTCTGTCCAAAGAGAGGATTTACCTGCTTAACAATGTCTTTCTTTTCATGGGGATTTAACCAAAGTATTTAAATCTGAAAAGTAAAACTTGCCATTTATACTTAGAAAATGACCTTTTGGACTTTGTTTCATGAGAACATATATAGTAGTGAAAAACAAATCAAAACAACATGATTTGGAAGAGTAAATGCTAATCCTTATATTCAAATTCAAAATTCATATTGATGTAGATTGGGGGAGTTTCTCTTTCCTAGGGAGCCCTACCAAGTTCCTTTTCCTCCTCACTACAAGTATTTTAACCTCTATATGACATACAAACTCTAAAACTTCTAGTTTAATTGGTCTAGTTTGTTGAGGATTCCGTTATGCTAAGATCCTTTTTCTTCCATGGTACACATAACACTTGTCTTGACATGACAATAGAAATCCACAGTCTTTAGATATTTCATGTTCCTACTCCTATAAAACCTTGTATCCAAAATCGATGGGATCAATTTTACATCGATTGTTGAAATTGGGTAGTGCCAGGAGGTACTCTCACATGCCATTCGAGTTAGGCTCGTAAGAGAGAAATGCTCATAAAGTGTGATTTTATGAGTGTATGGGATTTGCACTCAAGTTATGGGCATTGTACCCTAAGTGAGTCGGCTTGTACCCAAGGAGAGAATTTAATAATCTAATTTAATTTTGAGTTTGGTATTGGAGGCTTCTTAATGGACAAGGGGGCTTCCAAAGGGACCTTTGGCTAAGTATAAATTAATATGCCAATGGAAAGGCACAAGGAGCAACTCAAATGGAAAAGAAGTGATGGGATCTTCTTGATTGAGCACTTGTAATGTTCCAAATGGGGGAAAATAGGCACAGTAGGGAATATCTTAAGATATTCCATTATGGCATCACAGAAATATGGAATTGAACCAATAAATCTAAACCAGAGATAGACTTCTAGGGCACTTACCGGATGCATCACCTTCACAAGGAAGGGTGAAATCCAGAGGCTTCCTGGCCCGTTCCAGACTCTGTCTATAGAAGATTGGTGAAACACAGAATGTGTGGGAATGACACACTCCTCTTAGATTTTTTCTCTCTCGGGAACCTTAGATCTTTAGATCTAAGCAATGGATCCAAAAGAAAAGCAAAACCAAACAAGGAAGAAGTGGGAAATTCCACTCTCAGGAAAATCTGCAATAAGCTCAAGGAGGACGCTGTATAAGCAAGCCAGTGTTAAAATAACGTAGACCAGGGTTGGTTTCCCTTATTTTGGGCTGTGTGGGACCTCCATGCAGAGTTTCAGTAAAAATAAATGAGTTTATAGAGCTTAAACATATCTCCCACTGTCAACACTAGCTGAAAATCAGCTAAAGGAGAGAGCTGGTTAATAGTGAAACCCTCCTTCTGGAATTGCGCAGTTTCTACTGGAAATCACTGGAAATCAGAAATTAAACTCATATTACAGTATGGCAGCAATAAATCAGATCCATAATGAATTTCCTTTGCAGAAGCACTGAATTTACATGAAGCAGGGGCAAGAATCCTTCAGAAATTGAAGCAATAACACATGGAAAAGTTGCAGAAAGACTTGACAACGTTTTATATGAGGAGCTTCAGCTGCTGTAGGTTAAATCTCAGATATAAAACTGATAAATGACTGAAACATCAGATCCATACCGAATATGGAAACTACTCAGCCTTCTTAACAAGATCCCCTTGGGGTTTTATCAAAATAATGCATAACAATTTGTAGATCTAGCTTTTAATACACTAAACTGCAGAAAAATTCAGAGATTTCTAAAGATGGCTTTCATTACATTATATATCAGATCTGAATGTGAATATATCAGCAAACTACTTTAAAAATCTTCAAGGGAGAGGCAAGCCTCAATCACCAGGAAGCAAGTACAATGAGAAATCTAAGCAGCAGTGAAACATGTACATATAAATAACGCAGTTCCCTAAGGAGACAGCGCAGTAGCTTAACTGAAATGTTACAACAGATAAAATTACAGATCTGAAATCAAAATGAGAGTGAGATCCTCTTCTGGGTGGTCACAAGACACCCTCCCTAAGAGAAATCTCCTCTAAACAACTAGATCTTGCAGATCTAGTTCCCCACTTGCTGCAAATCACAAGCAGCTGCAAATCCCTCAATAGGACCAGCACTGCTATAGAGATGAAGCTTGGCCATAATGTCGGATAGTGGAGAGATGCATCACAATCCCCTCCAAAGAGCTACTCCATAGAAAGAGAGAGGATTCCTAAACAGAAAATCCTCTTCCCTTAGGCTAAACAGCCAAGAGACTTGAGTTGCTGCAGCAACTTCTCAAAATTCTTCAACAACCTTTGCTTGTTGCCTCTCCCTCTTTTTATAACATGAGGGCTTGCCAAAACCCTAAAACATCTTCTTCAACTTATCCTCTTTCACACAAGAGATCCTCTTCTAGAAGTACGTTGTGCTTGTTGGATAAGCTTCCCTCCAAACTGCACTGTAGGTGGGGCCAAGTTTGACCCTTTCAAATGAATTTCCCCTTTTCACACTTAGGGGTGTTTAATATAATAGCCCAAATTTTTACTCTTTCACATTGGGCATGTATTTATTCTCAACTTAGGAGTTTAATAAACCTCCTTCACATACTTTTATTCATGAATAAAGCAAACTGAAATTAAAATGCAATGTTCCCACTAGCTGCAAAAATTGGGAACATTACAGTCTCCCCTGGAAAAATGTTGCTTGCCCTCAAGCAACTCTTATTGTAGATGCAAACCATCCATTCCCTCCAAATGGCATCCACATAAGGAAGGCTTCCTCCATTTGCTGCAATAGGTTATGTATGTTTGGTTCCAAATTTATCTTCTACCAATGCATGAGATGACCTCAAACTGTGAGGTTAGATGTCCTCTTCTTACCATGAAGCACAAGATGACAAATACATGATGTCCGACACCATCACAAACACATGAGAGACATAAAGTAAGGTAGCTCCTCCCATAAAGGAAAAGCTTCATCATGCAAAAAATTCCTCCATCCCATGTTTGTGAACTTGAATAAGCATTGCTATGCCTCTATTATTAGCCCTGTTGGCCTTGTTGGACCCAAACTCCATCATTCCAGCGTTATGCAAAAGAAGAAGGAAAGGAGTAATATGGGTAAACAAAAGATGTCAAACCATATTCTCCCAAAATCAACCACCATTGCAAGGCCCTTTGTTGTCATCCTCCATCTCCTCCATGTAAGATGGACAAGCCATGCTTCCCAAAAGATGATGTGCATGCCTTCTTTGCTGCAAGTTATCTTTGTTACATAAGGCATGAACCTGATGAGTCATGGAGTGGTAACCATACTCATTCAAAGCACCAAAGCAACAAGTGATCGTGCTGCCCTCTTTCCTCCTCATGTGCATCATGAAGCCAAACCATGCTAATGGACATATGATATGTCACATCAACCCAATACAAAACACCATCATCAATGCACATCTTGAGATGATCATACCAAATTTCTCATCATGCAAAACACATAGACATAGGAGATGTCATGTGGTGGCCATACCTTCTCAAGTGAAACAAAATTGTACATGCCTTCTCTTACTGCAACATAACATTTAAATCCAAGGCATGATTCAGAAAATAATGAGCTATTGGGTAGCAACCACACTCACCCAACAACATCCATAGCAACAAGGACTTTGCAGCCTTCTTGCCTCATCAACATATGGATCTTGGAGCTACAACACAATGATGGACATGTAAAATGTTTCATCAACATAGTACAAGCAAGCTCCCTCATACCACATCATGTGGGAGTCATTCCCTCCTCCCAAGCCAAATTTCATGCATGAAATATACCTCCAACATAAATGCATGTGGACATATGAGACATACTTCAAGCATAGGTGAATACTTGGACATAAGATTTAACTTTGTAATGTCCAAATATCCTTCTAACAACCACATCATCCATGCTTCCTCTTCATATAATCTATTAATGATTTACCAAGCATGAGATAAGAGAATGAGAATCTTTGGGTAGAGCTCATGCTTACCCCAAGGCAACCAGCGTTGCCATGCCTCCTTATACATTTCACAGCTGCTCTTCAAGGCATAAATCAGAAAAATAGGCACCTTTGGAGAGTGATAGGAGTCTTCCCAAAGGCAACCAGCGTAACCAAGCTTGCTGGTCCATATATGTCTGCAAGTGATCATATGAACCCTTGCTCACCATCCTCATCCACTCACTCAAATATGGAAGTTGAGTGATGTGTTGCAAAACCATGGCATTCTCCTTTTGTAGAACACCATCTCCTTGAACCCACTGAAGAACTTTGCATCTCATGAAATACTGAAATGCATCTTTGTTGAGATCTCTTAGTGAGACCTTCCTCTCATGTATGATCTTCCAAAACCAGTGAAGCTTTGGATCTGTAGCAATACCTCCAACATGCTCCAAGAATGATGAAGCCTCTTTGTCACAGTCACTAAGTGACAACGTTGTAGATCTATAAAAGGGATGCATATACTGTCTTAAAGCAAGTGTCATTGCTGATCTCACAATCGGCCATTGAACATAGGATAGTACTAATCCATTTATTGAAACCCTACATATCAACCCACAAGATTGAATGCAACTCAACCATGATGCATAGGGATAGCTTCCAACCTCATCCTTGATTAGATCAAGGGTCCTCTGCATTGTGACATGTCTTTGCTCCAAATCAGCACTTTGATCTAACCCTTGGCTATGCATAGATCTTGAAATAATATGTGCTGAAATCTTATGCATACCTTGGATCAACTGATATGTGGGAACCTCTTGACAAAACACAAGAGTTCCTCCATCCGGATCAATGATGCCTCCAACTGCTGGTAAGAATGATGGCCTCCTTTCTTCAAGTGTACCAGCGCTGGAATTTTCTTCTCCTCCTCATGCATCTCCTAATTCATGCATGGGACCCCATATGATAAGAACTCAAGACTACCTTGCAAAGATGCAAGTGTCTCTTCTCTAGATGCAAGCTCCTTAGCAGCAGGTAGTGAAAATGGAGATTTCTTTCCCAAGGTGACAAGATTGACATTCTCCTTTGTTTCATTGGGAGATGTCTCTTTGTAGCTCTTCTTTTTTCTCTTCTCTTCAAACTTCTTGAGATTTTATTCAATACTCTTCAATGCTTGAAAAAGAAGCAACGAGATCTCGTCTTCAGTCATTCTCTCTGCCTTGTGATAACAGGAAGTGTATAGTTCTTCCTCTTCATCTTGAAACCCTTTAGGAGTTTCATTGCATCTCTTTTCTTCATTGCTATACCTCTCACCTTCTTCAAGCAAGTGGGCATAGTGGATCTATGAGGAGATCTAGGATCATTCGGTCTTTTTCTTTGCTGATAGGAAGTGATATGGCTTCCTTCTTCTTCTTGAAATCTCATGCAGCTCTCACTGCAACTTGCTTATTCTCGAAACCCTCTAGGAGTCTCGGTGCTTCTTCTTTCTCTTTTCTGATTTACCTCTTGGGAGAGGCTCTTCTTAGATCTGAAAAATGATGAGGATAATCTTTTCTACTGCATCAACTGATCTCTACTTCTTCTCTTTGATTCACTGGTAGCTTGATCTCACAGGCTGTGCCAAAGATCATGCTCTGATACCACTGTGATGTTCCAAATGGGGAAAAATAGGCACAGTAGGGAATATATGAAGATATTCCACTATGGAATCACAAAAATATGGAATTTCACCAATAAATCTAAACCACAGATAGACTGGTATGGCATTTACCGGATGCATCACCTTCACAAGGAAGGGTGAAATCCAGAGGCTTCCTGGCCCGTTCTAGACTCTGTCTATAGAATATTGGTGAAACACAGAAAGTGTGGGAATGACACACTACTCTTAGAGTTTTATGCTCTTAGGAACCTTAGATATTCAGATCTAAACAATGGATCCAAAAGAGAGGCAAAACCAAACAAGGAAGAAGTGGGAAATTCCACTCTCAGGAAAATCTGCAATAAGCTCAAGGAGGACGTTGTATAAGAAATCTAGTGTTAAAATAACGCAAAATAGGGCTTGGTTCACTTATTTTAGGATATGTGAGACCTCCATGCAGAGTTTTAGCAAAAATAAATGAGTTTAGAGGGCTTAAACAGATCTCCCACAATCAACACTAGCTGAAAATCAGCAAAAGGAGAGAGTTGGTTAATAGAGAAACCCTCCTTCTGGAATTGTGCAGTTTCTGCTGGAAATCACTAGAAATCAGAAATTAAATTCATATTACAGTATGGAAGTAAGAAATCAGATCCATAATGAAGTTCCTTTGCAGAAGCACTGAATTTACATGAAGCAGGAGCAAGAATCCTTCAGAAATTGTAGCAATAACACATGGAAAAGCTGCAGAAAGACTTGACAGTGTTTTATATGAGGAGCTTTAGCTACTGTGGGTTAAATATCAGATCTAAAACTGATAAATGACTGAAACATTAGATCCATACCGGATCTGGAAACAACTCAGCCTTCTTAACAAGATCCCCTTTGGGTTTTATCAAAATAATGCATAACAATTTGTAGATCTAGTTTTTAATACACTGAAATGCAGAAAAATTCAGAGATTTCTAAAGATGGCTTTCATTACATTATATATCATATATGAATGTGAATAGATCAGAAAAATAATTTACAAATCTTCAAGGGAGAGGCAAGCCTCAATCACCAGGAAGCAAGTACAATGAGAAATATAAGCAGCAGTGAAACATGTACATAGAAATAACGCAGTTCCCTAAGGAGACAGCGCAGTAGCTTAAATGAAATGTTGCAGCAGATAAAATTACAGATCGGAAATCAAAATGAGAGTGAGGTCCTCTTTCGGGTGGTCACAAGACACCCTCCTTGAGAGAAATCTCCTCTAAACAACTAGATCTTGCAGATCTAGTTCCCCACTTGCTGCAAATCACAAGCAGCTGCAAAACCCTCAACAGGACTAGGACTGCTATAGAGATGAAGCTTGGCCATAATGCCGGATAGTGGAGAGATGCATCACAATCCCCTCCAAAGAGCTAATCCATGGAAGGAGAGAGGATTCCTAAATAGGAAATCCTCTTCCCTTAGGCTAAACAGCCAAGAGACTTGAGTTGCTGCAGCAACTTCTCAAAATTCTTCAACAACCTTTGCTTGCTGCCTCTCCTTCTTTTTATAACATGAGGGCTTGCCAAAACCCTAAACCATCTTCTTCAACTTATCCTCTTTCACACAAGAGATCCTCTTCTAGAAGTACGTTGTGCTTGTTGGATAAGATTCCCTCCAAACTGCGCTGTATGTGGGGCCAAGTTTGACCCTTTCAAATGAATTTCCCCTTTTCACACTTAGGGGTGTTTAATATAATAGCCTAGATTTGTCCTCTTTCACATTGGGCATGTATTTATTCTCAACTTAGGAGTTTAATAAACCTCCTTCACATACTTTTATTCATGAATAAAGCAAACTGAAATTAAAATGCAATGTTCCCACTAGCTGCGAAAATTGGGAACATTACAGCACTGAAATTGATCAAGGAAGTTGCAGACTTGTAAATAGGGAAACAAAGGGTTTTGGAGGGCATCTTCTTCTATGGTGAATTAAGGACAAGGTTTATCTTTTTTTTTGGATTGCTTGCACGTAAAGGAAAAAGGGTTTTGTTCATGAGACAACCTACAACAAAGGAGTGTTGATTATTTGTAGGAAAGACATGGGATGCAAAGGAGAGAGGCTTATGTAAGGAAACCAGTCAAAAGGAAGCAAAATCGATTAAGAGAAGCAAACCAAGGGTCTGTAGAAAATCTATGAATTGTTTGGATGCATCCGTTCCCATTTAAGGTAGGGCCAGACCCTGTGGTGTTTATAGGATATAGTCACAAGGTTGGATTTGTAGTCAAAGAAGGTCAATCACAAGTGAAAAGGTTAACTGCAAGGTGTCGTGACAAGGGTTGTAGCCGACAAAGGTAATTTGAGTTGGTTAAGGCTAGATGCAAGGAGGGACATAGGTTGATGCATATGTAAAGTCACGGGAGCTTGTTGTAAGGTCTTGATAGATCATGATTTTTATCAGTGCATATCGAGGGCATGTTGAGGAACCTACAACCAAAATGAGGGATCGTGGAAAGCCCAAACTTTTGTTGTGTGGAAGCCACAACTACATGGAGGTTCATGAGGATTGTTGAAGGACAAGGAGGTAGATGGGAGCCTAAAGGAATTTGCCTCAACCCAAGTATTTTGGACAAGGGTTTTGTTTTGTACTAGGAAGTTTCTAGGGTTTGTAAAGGGTCATTATCCCTGGTACGTGAGCCATATAAATTTATTATTTAACGATTAATGAGAATTTGTTTTTAGCACTAATTCTAGTGTATTATACATGATCTAATAACTGGTATATTTCGTTGTGCAAAAGTTGTTTTTAATGTTAGGCATTTTAGTGTGTTTATATTTATGTTTTATGAAACCACCAAAACATAGTCAAGACCTGTGGTGCATGGAATTATAACATCAATTTAGTCCCTAGAGGTTTGGCCTCTTTTATTCCTAATCTTATTCACCAAGTTTTCCACCTCTTGATTTTTTTTTTGCAAATAACTTACAATGATAAGACTTTGAAATTTCCATAACTAGAGGTAGTGATAAAAATGCTCGCAAAGGTCCTATCCTTGGTGTTGATGCTTCTTTGCATCTTTTAGTTATGCCTTAATGCACATTAGACTGGTTTGTTGCACTTGTCTTGAATTTTGTGTAGATTTCCATATTGGGTCAGTTCTTTGGCTACCCCAGTCTTTAATTCCTCATCACCTAAAATCTTGGGTGGCCTGTCTGTAGAGCAAAAATCCCACATGCCCAAAATAAGAGCCAAATCCTAAGGAAACAAAGCAATTCATTTCTCCAAACCCCTAGTCTCAACATTGATAATTATTGCTCGTGAGAAATGAGAGAACCCTAGCATCAAATGCAAATTCCTCCAGTATATAGATGAAACCCACCACTGCATTTGAATTACCATCCTAATTTCACAATTCATTGACACTATGACCTCCATATATGTCCACTTCCAGCCATTATGGTATCTCTTAGAGCTACTACAAAGAGGCCAGGCTATGCTAACTCAAAGTCTCTTCCTTCTCATGCCTCATCTCCCTCTGAGTGTAGAGGACACCCACATATGGCATGTGTGATTCTCCTTAACACATGGCCAATAATTTACTTTCCCATCCTAATACTCCATGAAAGGGGGCATGTTGTTCAATTAATGACATGGGTACTTACCCACATATGGCATGTGTGATTCTCCTTAACACATGGCCAATAATTTACTTTCCCATCCTAATACTCCATGAAAGGGGGCATGTTGTTCAATTAATGACATGGGTACTTTCGTTTTTAATTGGATTATCCATATATATGGAGAATCAAATTAAAAATATATATGTATGTTATTTTTTTTTCCACGAGAAAAATCAACAACTTTTTATTTATAAAATGAAAAGTTACATGTAGTATATGCATTTAAGCATTTCGAGAATTTCCCATTGGCCTCATGTGCTCTGGCACACAATGCCTCGTAGCAAGGCTACGTTACATTCAAAGTAAAAAAGAGAAAAATAAAGAGAGAAGCGGTGGAGAAGAGAAAGGAGGAAAAAATATCAGCCTCTAGAAAGTGGGAAAATGTCCCACAAATCAGGATTTTCTCCCTTTCTTCTTCTCGACCTTTCGCCACTTGCCTTGGGATGGCACACACGTGGTAAGAATAATCTGATTTTATTCTGTTTGGGCTCCTGTATCCTTGTCCGAATGTGAAGTTTCTGATGGGTGGTGTCGTTTGATCCCTCCACTATCCATATCATTGGTATTCCTTTCTGCTTGAATCACCTGAAGTTGTGAATCCATAAGAATTGCTGCGTCCTTTTTTGGTACTTCTGGTTCCTGAGTAGGTTGTTTGCTTTCCGTTGGAGCTGGTTCCTCTTCTTCTTCTAGTTCTTCCTCCTCTAAATTTGGAGGGGAGAACTGCCAACCTTTCCTTTGCTTCCCTTTCTGTTTCTTGTTGCCATTTGCTTTCTTTGCTTCTGGGCATGTATTCTGTAGATGTCCTGTCATCCTACAATTCCTGCATCTGAACGCAGTATTCTCATAATCTAATGGTTGCAGCCAGTTTTGTTGCTGATAGATCAGCATAATGTTCTCCGGTAAGCCTTTGCTTAGATCTACCTCGACACAGATCCGGGCAAAAGTGTAGATTCTCTCTTCGAGTCTTTCCATGTATGTTTTAATATACCGCCCAATACTGTTCCCAATACTCCTGAGGACCTGATCATTCCAGAAATGAAGAGGGAGGTTGTATAATCTCACCCATACCGACAGTCTAGTTACTGTCATAGTATTTGGGTCAAAATCAAGAAACCATGGAGTGATAAAAAGCCCCGTGGATCCCCAAAACCATGGCCCATCTCTGATAATTATATCTCTTTCCTCCGAGGAGTTAAATTTCACGATAAAAAACCCCTTGGAGCAGAGGTGTATTTCGCATTGGAGGGTCCATCAAGTGAAGATCCAATGGAAAAGATCTATAGGTTTGGGCCAGAAACAGTTGAAACGACATATTAATGCCTGGGATTTATATGTCTTTACATGCTCATCTGTTGCTGAGCTGTTTATTTTTAGTGCTGGAGTTTGTTCAAGTTTTTCTACTATGTATGGCCTCGGAGCATTCCCAGCTGGTTCTGGAGTTGAACCTACCGCTTTTTTCCCCTGTAGTATGTTTTAGTAGGATGGGCCTCCATTTGTTTGTTGCTGGCTGTTGGGTTTTTTTGCTTTGTCTCCCCTTGCAGATCTTGATGTGCCCTGGTTCGCGGCACCCCCTCTCAGACGTAGATTTAGGGAGATAGTCATTTCTGTCTTTATGGCGTAGTCCTTCAAGAGCCTGCAATCCTGAAGAGAGTTGTGTCCACTAACTAGATGTTGAATCGGTACTGGGTACCCCATTAGCCCCCATATTTTCTGTTTTAGTTGCAGAATGGAGTTTTCTTCGTGAACCCAGACTAACTGAGACTTACCCACAGGGGGTTTGATAAAAATTTGAAAATAATTAGATCTCAGCTGAGACAATGGGTTACCTGTTATTTGGGGATCTAAGATATTTTGGTATGCTGACGAAAGAATGAAAGGTGCTCCCTTCTGTTGTCATTCACACACCGTCTCTGCCTCCCTTTTCTTCAGATCTGGCGAAAGGTTCTGCTGATTAGACTTGGGCACCTCTGTTCTCACCGTTGGCATTGGAGAAAGCGCACAACGTAGCTCAAATTTCCCACCATAAAACGCCAAGAGGCTTGCCAAAAACTTAGATCCCAAGCCAGAGTGTCTCCCACCTTTAGCCGCACGAGGAATCGAGATCCCTTGGTTTCCTTGACGATGTTCCATGGATTTTCTTAGCCAGAATGGCCAGATCTCCCTACCCGCCGAGAAATGTCCGTGAGCAAGCACAATGGCGGCATTTTCTTTGCTTGATGTGAGCTGATCGGGATAGGGTCGGCGGAAGATCGCCCTTGATCGAGGCACATCGCGGCCTAATGGTCCTAGATCTGGTAACGCAACTCCCGATCTGCTCTTTTCTGCCATTGGGGCTAGGATCCGGAGCTCAAGTCCGTGAGGCAAACCCAGGAACAACTCTCGTCCGCATGCTTCTGATGCAGACAGATCTAGTTGGTAAAAAACGTCTATAGCGCCGCAGGAGTTCCTTTCTAAATCTGTGCCACCAGAAGCAACGAGCTTGACGGTGGCAAGGGTCGGCAGGACCCTATCTGAAACCCTATCTGAAGCCATTTCGTCCGCGTCCAACCAGGTCTCTGTCTCCTGTGAAATTCAAAATATATATGTTATCTGAAACCCTATCTGAAGCCATTTTGTCCGCGTCCAAACAGGTATCCGTCTCCTGTGAAATTCAAAAATATATATGTTATTAATTGAACTATATATATATATATATATATATATATATATATATAGAGAGAGAGAGAGAGAGAGAGAGAGAGAGAGAGAGAGAGAGAGAGAGAGAGAGAGAGAGAGAGAGAGAGAGAGAGATTAAATTTAGTTTTGTTTAATTTTATTTTATTTTTCTATTTTCTTGGAATATATCTATTTTGAATTGAAATTAATATCCAACTCAAAAATTATATATAGATTAGAGGTGCCACAAGTTGAGTAGTTTCCAATAATTATAAGTAGCGTGGTTGATCCATGGTATTAGAATTTGCAATATTAAAATAACATTTACACAATTAATATTAAAATACACGTGACTATGAAATACATTAATATTAAAATACATGTGACTATGAAATACATTAATATTAAAATAACATTTACACAATTAACTCAATTAGTTATAATGAATTGTTTTAGGGAAAAGTTTACTGTGAGGTCCTTGGTTCTAGTTTAAGTGAAGTTTGAGTCTTGTTAAATATCATTAGGTTACTTGTCGCTATTATGGCTAGTGGTGAAATTGCTCTCCATCCAAATATTTCGACAAGGGGGAGATTTTGCAAAGTTCTTCAAAAAGAAAAAATATCTATCTCAAAAATTTTGCCCTACTCTTTGAAACAAACTATTGATTTAAAAATCAAAACCTTTTTAAAGTTATAGCCACCTCGTGACATGTATATCGGTTGTAATGAATAGTCAACCATTGGTATGGGATACAAAATGAGTTATTTTGGACCCCTTATACCTTGTTCACCAATATTGTACCATTTTGAACATGTCACACCCCAAGAGGAGATATGGAGGTAAGAAACTCTGTGTGTGTGTGTGTGAGAGAGAGAGATATGTCAAAGTTTAATGTGGTGCCATTTGTTTACTTTTAACCATGATAAATTGGTATTTTATTAGAATGACCTCAATTAGGCCTAGGTTCAAATAGACTAGCTACCACTATAACCCAATATTACATCCAATGGCCCAAAATCTAGATAAATCAATAATCGATGACTTAGCAAGGGTTGAGATGTCTAAAGACGCACCCAAAGGGGGTCCTATTCTTGGGGGGCATCTACTCTTCTAGCCTTATCATAATGGGCAAAATGTCTCATTGAAAACTTGAATCCAGGTAGGGGGAGTGCAAAACCTACCTCCCAACCATTTGAACTATTTCCCCTAAACCCACCATAATTCCATTTAAGCATAACATGCCCCTAAAGTTAAGGTGTTTAGGAACTACGCCCACTCCCTTAGTAATTGTTGATTTTCCATTGTTCTATGCTTAGTACAATCACTTAGCCCAATTCTTTCTTCAATTATAAATCACTTTTAAACAAAATTATTCTTCCAATGACAAATAACAATTGTATACGGAACAATAAATCCAATATGCAATCTAAGACAACCAAGAGCAATGACAAGAGACACAAGATATGTCAAAGACTAGGGGAAAACCCTACAATGGGGAAAACCCTTTCAAATTATTCTTGTATTAGATTTTCATATAATGTTCAACAAAGAGATTACAATGTTCCAATTCAACAAGAAAGAGTCAAATTCAATTATTTGACTTATCCAACAATTCGCTAACCATTATCCAAGAGATGAGCCCAAAAGTCAAATTTGGTCAAATTCAACAACACCAAATCATGCCCTAACCAATTAACGTTTAGTGGTCAAATAATTTCTAAAAAGTTTGGTCCTAGCAATAAAAAACTCAGCCTCTTTTTCTAGTCAAAGTCAAGTGAAAACAATCCCAAAACATCTCGGTTAAAGGAGAGAAAATCCACGTGGTCAACTTCAAATTTATGTGGTCAAAGTCAATGATCAACAAAAACTAAAGTAGCCCATAAAATTTTGATTCCTCCACATAAAAAATTGGCCTCCCAAGATAGAAAGTTTCCAAGTTAAAGGGAGTCAAAATGTCAAGTCAAACTTCGTCAACAATTTCCCAAACAAAAGTCAATGCAAAAATTTCAGAATATGCTTCTTCTCTTCACACGTGTGAGCTCGACTTCCTTGATTGCAGACCTATACAAACCAATCATAAGAGGAGAGAGAAGAGAAGATGTGATGATGTGATGTCTAAATGAGGTTGCCTTGATGTGTATTTATATGCTTCCCAATTATGATTTTAGGCCGACCTGTACTTTTCTGTACTTGTGGGTTTTCCATTAAAATAATATTTTTCCTTGACCAAATTAATTCTTCTAAAGGATAGTAGGGGTCTTTATTGATGAGGAAGGTTGTAAAAATGAGGGAATTTGTCCCTAAGCTTCCAAATTAACACCCCCTCACAGCTAGTGAGAAATTTCTAATTGCATCATGAATCTCGACTCAATAGTATCGTCATCGTCATCAAGTCATCTCATATTTTCCCATCTTTGCTCATGTCTTCTCATCTATTGAGCACTCTCAAATCTAAAGAAGATCAATTTGACATCATATGGAGCTCAATCTATCATCCTTTATCCAAGGACAATAAGCAAGATCTACTTAGCACATGGGCAAGGATCACACTCTATCCTATTAACTTGTGACAATAGGTGAGATCGACTTAAGGATCACACTATGTCCTATTATCTAATGATCTTCTCATCTAGACCCTCAAAATTCAAGTGGTAAAACACCCGCATCCCATCACTTGAGCGAGATATGATTTACCATAAAAGGTAAGGATCACACCCTATCTCAAGTCACCTCAACCCATTGGCCAAATGGGGAGGAACAATCCCAACAATCCCAGCTTGTGGGTAGGATTCCAACTGGGGTATACTCTGCCAAGTCCCATACTTGATGGTAGGGGGAGATACCCACTTGTCATAAATGACAAGGATCACGCACACACCCTATAGTGACAATAGGCGAGATTGACTTACCATAGGGGTAAGGATCACACCCTATCCTATTGTTAGAGTTCCCTCAACCCTGGGAGCTATCTAGCTAAATTCCTCTCCCTGTGAGCTCAAACAGGGGGGGAGAGCATAACTCAATGTTCTCGATCAGCTGGGACCCTTACCTGGGAGGGTTACCTCCATCAATCCAAGCTGCTCTCTGAAGACCAATAACTTCCCTTTTGGCAAAGCCTGGTGAGTATATTTTTATCTTCTCATCAATTGAAATATGATGGAATCTCACAACTCTTCTCTGCACCATGTCTCATATGCAGTGATACTTAATCTCAATATGCTTGGACTTGTCATAAAACATGGGATTCTCTGCTAATCATATCCCACTCTTATTGTCGCAATATATCACCAATGTATCCAAGACCTGCTCAAACAACTCTCCAAAGATATTCCTCAACCATAATACCTCATAGTTAGCCATGTTAGCAACAATATATTATTCCTCGGTCATACTCAAAGCTACGAACTTCTACTTTCTACTCATCCAAGATATCATGGCAGAACCCAAACTGAAACAACATCCTAAAGTGCTCTTCCTCTGAATAATATTTCTAGCCTAATCAACATCAATGTATCGATGAAGTCTCATGTCTCCGATAATATATCTCAGACCAAAATTCATCGTCACATGCAAATATCTCAGCACATGCTTGGCAGCAACCCAATGTGCATGAAGAGGCTTTGTCATGAATTGACTCAAAGTGTTAACTATAAAACATATGCCCAAATGGGTGTTCACAAGGAACATCAATGCCCCAATCAACTGTTGATACTCAAAGGGGTTTGCTAATTCATGTCCAACAACATCTCCACATAACTTCTTGAAGCTCATCTCCATCAGTGTGGCCAAGGATTTGCATTCTACCATTCCAACTATTTCCAATAATTTCACAACATATTTTCCTTGAGAAAGGAAAATCTCTTCGGGATTTTTCCATACTTCTAAAACCAGGAAGTAATGCATTGAACCAAGATATTTCATTTCAAACTCAGCAGCTATCTCCCTCTTACACTCGAGCATCAAACGCTCGCTACCTATCAAGAATAAATTGTCAACATATAAAACCAAATTGAGAGGCATATCTTGGACCACTTTGAAGTAGAGGTTCGGGTCAACATTGTTTCTCGTGAATCCAAGCTTCACTAGGTAACTATCAACATGGGCATACCAAGATTTGGGGGCTTTCTTCAAACCATAAAGTTCCTCCTTCAACTTGCAAACGTGAGTCTTCTTGTCTTGCACTTTGAAGCCTACTGGTTGCTCAACATATACTTCTTCCTATAGTATGCCATGAAGAAACACAAACTTCACATCCATCTGGTGAAGATTCCATCCCTAACTAGTAGTAAAGGTAACAATAGACCCAATAATGCTATAGTGGGAAATAGGTGAAAATATACCCTCTTAGTCTTCTCCCTCTTTCTACGAGAAACATTTAGCCACAAACCTCACCTTATATTTCTCAATAGTTCCATTAGCTCCATGCTTGATCTTGTACAATTACTTTGAAGTCACGAAAAACTTTCCTTTGAGTCTTAGAACAACATCCCACACATCATCCTTCATAATATACTCATACTCTTTGGTCATGGGATCCTTCCAAACCTACTCTTTCATTGCTTCTTCCAAAGTATGAGGTTCAATCTGTATTTGGTGCTCATAGCTACAACATATCCCTGGTACTGACATGGATTCTTGCTTTTGCTAGAGCGGAATGGTCCCCTTGACTTCTTTCCACTTGCACACCTCATAAATACACCATCATGGCTAGATTGAACATCAGGCATCCCAAAAACCATATTTCTTACTTTAGGTAGGGCTTCATAGTGTAGGTGTGCCAACCTTCGGTGCCGTAGCTCACTTTGATGATTACTATCGTGAAGCATTTCTCACAGTGGTCTTCCATTGACTCTATAGGGTCCTTCAATTCGAGATCCCAAGTTCAAAGAATCCCTCATGCGAGACTCCATAGGCCAGGCGAGGATTTTTCCTCTTATGAAGGAAACTCTCATCCCTTTGTCTTCCAAGGAAGATGTCGATATTAGGTTCTTCTTCAATCCTAGTACATATATGACATCTTGAAGAAGTACAATTTCCCCATCATCCAAGGGAAATTTGACAGAACCAAAACCCTTTACATGTTGAGTAGATTTGTCCCCAAGAACGATCTTCGGATTTGTCTCCCTTTCAATCAAATTTGAGAGGACTTCCTTGTATCCAAAGAAATGTTTATAGGCCCCAATATCTAATAACCAACTATCACATGAATCCGGAGGAGAGGAACTAGAAAGAGAAAAAATAAGAATATATTTAGGTTGAGTAGTAGCTGCATTATTTCCATACTTGGCATTCCTTAACCTCTTTTGATGACACTGGCCTTCTTCACGATCATTAGGAGCATCTCTTCTTCTTTTATCATCTCTTATTCTTTTATAATCTCCTCTTCTTCTATCACTGAACTTGAGTTTTTTGAAGCCACGGTTGTTGTTGTAATTGGACCTTGGAGCATTTTCATTTTCCGGGAAATCTTTGGCAAAGTGTCCATACCTATGGCACTTGAAACACTCAACTTTGTCCTTTTTAAATCTTCTTTAAGAGTCCCTGGATGTCGACTTTCTTGAGTTAGATGGACCTCATCTTCCTTTCATTTTCTTGTCTCAAGCAACAAAGGCAGAGGGCTCTCCTTCTTCATGCTTTTGAATCCTCCCTCTAGAGATCATCCTAGATTCTTCTTGAGTACATTTTCCAACCAATTAACCAAATGTCGAAAATTTGTCATTGTTGCTTATAGTAGCAACGAAGGTTTCCCAAATAGGAAGAAGACCTTGAAGAGTAACAAGCATTATCTCTCTGTCAAATATAGGCTCTCCAGTAGTCTGTAATTGATCCCTTAGTTGGGATATCCTCATGACATAGGATTGCATAACTCCCACCTTATTCATCTTAATGTCCTTGAGTTGATTCTTAAAGGAAAGAATATGATTCAAGTTGTTGACCTCATACATCCCAACTAACTTATCATAGATATCTTTGGACTTCTTCAATTTTCCAACATAGGTAAGCAAATTATCTTTCAAATAATCAATAAGAATTTTCTTGGCTTTGATGTCACCTTTATTGTATTTGGACTAGGTAATATTAGGAGTATGTTCTGGTGGCCCAGGTAATTTTCCTTCCACATATTCCAAGACATCATTATCATCCAATATGACTTCCAACATGATTTTCCAAGCAACAAAATTTTATGAATCACCCAACTTCTCTGTATCCTTAAAGTAAGAGGTATACATCTTGACCAACTCAAATAGGCTCCTTCAACTATTTTCGAAGATGATTCCTCTAGTCTCTTGTCTCCTTGTGCTTGTCTTCACCTCAACTCTGATACCATGTTAATTTTCCATTGTTCCATGCTTAGTAAAATCACTTAACCCAATTCCTTCTTCAGTTAGCAATCACTTTTAAACAAAATTATTCTTCCAATAAAAAATAACAATTGTAAACAAAACAATAAATTCAATGTGCAATAGAAGACAACCAAGAGTAATTACAAGAGACACAAGATTTGGTCATAGACCAGGGAAAAACCCCACAAGGGGTAAAACCCTTTCAAATTCTTCTTCTATTAGATTGTCATCAAATGTTCAGTAGAGAGATTACAATGTTCCAATTCAACAAGAAATAACAAAGTCAATTCTTTGACTTATCAAATAATTCACTAAACAATATCCAAGAGATGAGCCCAAAAGTCAAATATGGTCAACAAGTCAAATATGGCCAAATTCAATAGAAGTCAACAAGAACAAATCATGCCCTAACCTGTCAACATTTAGTGGTCAAATCAGTTTCAAAAATTTTGGTCCCGACAACAGAAAATTCAGCCTCTTTTGTTGGTAAAAGTCAAGCCAAAATAATCCAAAAACAACTTGGTCAAAGGAGAGAGAATCCCTGTGGTCAACTTCATATTTTTGTGGTCAAATTCAAGGGTCAACATCAATCAAAGTAGCCTAGAAAATTTCAGTTCCTTCACAGAAAAACTCGACCTCCCAATATCGAAATTTTCCAAGTCAAAGTGAGTTAAAATGCCAAGTCAAACTTGGTCAACAGTTTCCCAAACAAAAGTCCACACTGAAATTTCAGAATGCCCTGATTCCCTTTGCACATGTGAGATCAACTTCCTTGATTGCAGACCTGTACGAACCAATCACAAGAAGAGATAGAAGATAAGATGTGTTGATGTGATGTCCAAATGAGGTTGCCTTGATGTGTATTTATATGCTTTTTTGGAGACCCAATTATGACTTTAAGTCGACCTGTACTTTTCTAAGGGCTAGTTGGGTCTTTCTTGATGAGGAAGACTATCCAAAGGAGGGAATTTGTCCCCGAGCTGCCAAATTAACAGTAATATGGTTGTAACACGCAAATGATGACAAAAGAAAAGTTGGTTGTAATGCTTAAAGAACAATAATCAAAACCCTTTTTAACAAGCAATAAACATCCAACTCTGTAACATTTATCGCATTATATACACATAAATACATATAATAATGTGTGTGTGTGTAAACAATGTGTATCTTTATGATAATCATAATAATAATAATTATAATCAAACGAAACACCAAATTATAATTATAATTTTAAAGTATTTTCAAGCTAGACAACTATTGGTGTATGAGATCTCCTTATTTGTTGGACAAGGGACCTACCTTTGTTTAGCGATTTCACTATTAAAATCTACAAAAGTGTACATACTCTACCCCATTTTGGAATTGAAACTTTATTTATTTATTTTTATTTTTAATTATTATTTTATTATTATTATTATTATTATTTTACTTATTTTTCAGGAGAGAAAAAACCAGCTAATTTCTTTTAATAGAAAAAAGTTTACATATAAGCCAAATATTGTCAATCATTTTTTCATCTCTATAACCCCATTGCCCAATACTAAACTAAAACATATCAAATATTATAGTTGTTGTTATAGTTATTGACTTTATATGTACCATGATATCCCTACATATATCAAATTGTACCTATAGCAATGCATCAACAATTTACATAAAGAATGGGCATATACCTGTAGCAATACATCAATATATCCAACCACACAACTTGTAATAATATTTTATATAACCACATTATATGAACTATATCCAAAAGTATACGTTTCAGGCAATTGCAAGTGGGTGATAAAAAAACCAAAATGATACAAACATATCCAAAAAAATATTGCCTAAGTTACTTGAATATACCCATAATACAACAACATGTCCATGGAGAAAGCATAATAAGGTATATTCCTCGATTATAGGCAAAGACCCTTTTTGGAAAGATCATCAGCGACAATGTTCTACTCGCAGTATAAGTGGGAGAAATTCAATTCTAGGAAATCCTTCTAGATATTTTTGATATGATGCAACTAGTCAATGAACTTGTTGTGTCCAAAAGTAGAACGAATTAGTACCTAATCAATGACCACATTTGAATCTCCATATACCACCATTCTATCGACATAAAGCCATTTTGCACAGAATAGAACCCCCCATAGAGCAATGAACTTTGCGCAAATGTTGGAACCATGTCCACAATTCCACATAAATGATAATAGAGCTATGTATTGATAACTATATAAGCCCCACATCCACAGTTCCCACTGTTTGTCACCCCATCAAAAAAACAAACAGGTAAACTGTCGCAAAAGTTGTTGAGATGTATGCTTCTCCCATGTTCCTAGAAAGTCATTGGGCCATACTCATTAAAGAATGCAACAATGGAAAAGCAAGATGATTGTGTATCCAAATAAGTTCTCTAAAAAACACAAACATTTCTATTGCGCTAGATGCCCCAACATATGAATAAAAGAAGTGTCCACTACCTTGTATTCCATGAACCAATCTTACATGCAAGCAACAATAAAAACAATGTTCCATGTTGCCTTCACATTGAGGATCTCTAGAACGTCTAACCATATGGATCTAATAAGTGAACATTAGAGAAAAAAATATGCCACCTATAATTTCTTAGGAGAAAAGACATATTCTTAATAGTTAGACCTACTCAAACTATACATATACATTTTATAATGTCTATTTCTTTATATATATTTTTTGGTAAGTTGAGCTAATCTATTGATATTAAGAACATAATATTACATGGCCTAAAAAACCCTTCTTCCAATTCTTCATTCAATTGTCCTGAAGATGGGTCCCCGTTGGGATTCGAAATGTCGACAAATGTTCCTTGATACTGTGGATAATCTGGGAAGTCCTTCAAAAAATAATATTACATATGTTACAGTCAGGGTTGGTAAGCTACGCTTAACTAATCCCTACCTTTGTAACGCTATTTCTGGGCTGCCTCGGGGGAGGAGGTTGGCCTAGACAAAACTTGAAAACGAGCTTTACATTGTGTGCAATAGCGCTGATGCATCTAAAAGCTAGAGAGTAGAAAATAATAGAAAAGCCCCGTGGGCACATATGACAAAAAATAGAGTAAAACTGTGCAGCTGCGCAGCCGTTATTCATCATCATCATCACTGCTGTTGGGATTCTCCTCTTCAATGGGACAGGCTGGAGCCTGCGCAACAGCAGCTTCCACAACAACTTCCATGTTGACAACAGTTCGCTTTGGGAAACTCGCAGGTGCGCAGAGGATGGGGGAGTCCGGGTCTACTCCATCAGGAACCTTCGTCCAAACGCTGTCAGAATCCATGATCTAGATGTCCATTTCCTCAACTTCCTACGCAGGAATGGTCGGGGGAGCCGACGTGCGATGCAGAGAGGGACCTCCTCGTGGCTCGACTTCCTCTTTGTGTCGATTTCCTGGAGGATTCTACTCGCTACTCGGGATTAGATTTATCTTGCTAGGGTGCTGGATGAGGAGTCGTCAATCGATTCATGGCGGTTATCCTCGTTGCGACGGTAACGACCCAGGAGGGCCCCTCTCTGACCACCATGAATAGTGCGTTGGCGCAGCTTGGGGGCCATTGCGCACCTGGGAGGGGAGGCAGGAGTGACACTGGGGCTGAAGAGGCTGTTAAGACTAGGGTGCAGGTTCGTCGAATGAAGAGTTACAAGCAGAGGGAGTCTGCGCAGCTCCACTTTGGGACTGAGGCTTCACAGCTGATTGGAATCAATGAGAATCCAGACCAGAAGGAGGAGAGCGAAATGCAAGGGTGACCAGATGAGTGAGAAAAGGGGCCGAAGTCTAGGGGTTATATAGGTGTGAGGATAAAGTCTGTAAGGGTGGCATTGAATGATCTTCGCACGTAACTGTGTGTGGAGCTCAAGCAGCTGAGCAAGCGTAGGGGAGTAGGAGTGACTGTGATGCAGATTATTGATCATGGACATTAATGGTGGTATGGGCGAGGTGATGGTTAGGGTCAGGTGACGCAACGCCTGTCCGCTCGACATTATCTCTGGTTCTGCGCGAAATGTGTGAGGAGTTCACGGTAATTGGATCTGCCGCAGGTGTAGAATTGCGTTGGAGATTTCTGCAGTCTGTATTGATTGAGATTTGATATTCACTCGTGTTAGGCATGTCACCCACATCCAAGACTATTTCTTTATATATTTAAATATGCATCCAATAATATATATTTACCCATACCTTGAATATAATCTGTATTTTTTTCCAAAGACATATATATTGCAATAAATATGCCATATAGCAATAGGTGCACATTATATTGTAGCTTAAGTACATATCGATTAATTACAATAAATAATATTCAACGATCCCAAGTTTGTCTTTATGTTTGAAGACGTTGACGTGGAGAGAACCACAACAGAAGTGGCAAACAAAAAGTCGGGCGCAAAGGATGGCACCGCTACCCAACCTAGGTGCCACACACGGGACCGGACCAAAATGTAGAGTCGCGCGTATAATGGAGAGTTAGGTATATGATATTCCCTTAAAATACAGAAGGTTCTTATAAAATACGAGGTTGCCCCTGCCTGAAGAAAGCTCAGAGCGAGAACAATCTGTCCACGTCACCTACCCATATAAACCGAACGGAGTAGCAGCCCGACGTTCGAATCGCGCGCAAATGGAGAGGGAAGACACATTGAAGCAGACCTTGCAGGATTTGCAGAAGCAGCTGGGGAAGAAACAAACATTTGAATCAGCTGCAACATCGCTGGCCTGGATTCTGAGCCACAAATATGCCTCTGCCCCCGTTGCCCTTCAGGAGATGGTAATCCTCGGATCGCTGCCTAACTAAATTTCCATTCTCTAAACCCTAAATTCTGTTACATGCCCTAAATTCGAAACACGGTAAATGTCCCCTCTGGTTTACAGATTTATAGAGTAATTGTTTAATTGATCGAGATGAATGGCAATTATATGCATATATCATTGCAAAATATAAATACGGAGAAAATTTACTTTGTTCATAGCTAGGCAATTAGGAATAGATTAACTTATGAAAATATTTATTATAAAATTTAGTTGATATTTAAGCAAAATTTTCCCAATCCAGGCTTTTGATTCGGGGTAAAGTCATTTGAAGAATATTCTATACTTCATTTTGTGTTTATATTTTTTTAAATGCTTTTTGGATCATTAGTGAAGATACATCTATGCTGATATCATTTTCATGACAGGGTCGTGAATATAACCATCTTTCTCTTTGCTAAACTTATTCAAATTCTATACATTCTATTTTTCTATTTTCAAAATTCATATTAAAAAAAATCAACACTTTTTTATTTTCCTCTTCTTTTTAACTTGTGAGGATTCTTGCCAAAACTCAAACGTCAGTTGTTAAATTTACCAGTTTTGTGCCAAATTAATTGTCATCAGTTGACATAAAAGTTTTTGACTCTTGCCAAATCTCAAACGTCAGTTGTTAAATTTACCAGTTTTCTGCCAAATTAATCACCTTCAATTGACATAATAGTTTTTGAGCAATACATGAATCGGTCATGGGCATGTTTCTGAACCATTTATGATATTTAAAAATAGTTTTTTTTTATTAATTATATTAGAAATTTTTGGATCGAAATTTTGAATCAATGTGATTTATCATCAATATATAGATGAGAATCTGATCTATCTGAGGGATCTATCCAGGAGATTAAATACTGTAGAGATACAAAGGAAAGAGGTAAGAATTTCAATGAACGGACCCTATAACTTTCAAAAAAGCAAATCAGTACGATAAATTAATCCTGAAAAACTATTTCTAAATATTATGAATCACAAAAGCTTAAACTCAAAAAATATAAAATAAAAGATGTTTTAAAGAATCAATATGTTTTTAACCTTGACATTGTAGATCAATATTGAAGTTAACAGAATATTTTGTATTTGGATAAAAAGTTATAAGAGAAGTCTCTAAATACTTTTAGTTGAACTTATGCCAAAAATTTAATAAGGCCTTTGAGTCCCAGGGAATTTGTCAAGTATCAGTGAGTACTAGTAGCTTACGTGGGATGTTTCTTTTGATTATTCATCATTTTGTGAGTACGAGTTTGGAAAGCAATTTTGGGTTATATTGAATCCTGGTTATAAGGACTGCTCGACAGCTTGGTTCTCATCCGATTGAGTTGTCTTTGCTTGAAGATATCATCACCAAACAAACACGCGAGGCAAGATCTAAAGTAACTCTGGTTTAAATGTTTTCAGTGGTGAAATCTGAGGTAATTCTCGTTGACTATTCTTTCTTCCTTCCTTCGGTTTTCAACCCGCAATCTTTTAACTTTTATGAATTTATTAAGCCGGAATCTTTTAACTTTTATGAATTTATTATTATTGAAAGGGTTTGCAAATTTCTAACTCATTTTAAAGAAGCTAAAAAAGTCAAAATGAGTCGAGACTCTCATAATTCTTTTCTCCCTGGAGACACGAGACCAGAGAAATCTTGGAACCAAACAGCCAGCAGATACGAAAGAGATCTTGGAACCAAAGAGCCTAGAGAGGCATGTTTGAAAAGGGGTTCAATATATTAGGATTATTTTGCTATTCTTTAAATCTTTTAACTTAATGGAACGAAATACATCCTCAACCTTTTTTTTTAAATGAGAGCAGCATCATGGAAGGAAAATAGATTTAACAGGTACATACTTTCATGGTGAAAAAAATGAAATACAAAGGCTCTGCAGGTTTCATGATCAACCTTCATGTTTACTCCATTCTTGTTTTGTGGCTACTTTGCCAGACATCCCGAGCAAAGTTGAAGAGGGATAGTGGAACGGTCTTTTCCAAAAAAAAAATTCATGAGAGATTCATTGAAATCACAAGTGTTCGACGGGGATGTGCTATACATTTTTTCTTTTTACAGTTGAGGTTGATAGGGTTGGATTTAATATGAAGATTCAAAAAGTCTCTCCAAGACATAGAATGCTAAGTATGAATATGTTATTATATATGTCTTGTTGAATCCTATAGGCTATATACCATGCCATGTTCATGGTGGCTGGTTATTGGAGTTAAGGTACCATTAAGAGTCCTTTTAAAGAAAAAGAAATTTAGTCATAAGCTATACCATAAAGAGTTTTTAAAGAAGAAAGACAACTTTAGTCATAAGCTAAGGAACACTTGGAATATTCTGTTTTCCTATTTTGGCAACTAATTTGGAGGACCTGTAGTTCTTCTCGTGAAGTATGTCAATACACGAATGTACAATTGACAACCTACTAACTAATCACTGTCAAAAGATATTGAATCTTCTCTTTTTATATGAAACATGGATTCGTGTAACTGATAAATTACAGGGTTACACAATGCAATCAATTCTATTTATTTTTATATGAAACACGGATTCATTAACTGATGAATTTCAGGGTTACACATTGTTATAAGCTGAACTCACAATACAGGCAAGAGAGGAGGCCGAATTATTTCTCCTGGAAGCAGCGCTGGGCCTGAGCAGTTGCTTCAGTGAGCAGTTCGATTTTTCTGGAAAGAAGGTCGTTTCAGTTTCTAGAGGCTGGGAAGATTTTCTAGGAGGCAGGATAGACACTTTCCCAGTCATCAACTGGCAGTACGACTTGATAAGCAACAGTTCCTGGTTGAGCGTGTGGCAGGTTGTGCAAAGGTGATGCAGGGCCTGCGCAGAGAGTTTGGACGACTTGCTTTTCAGAGGTCAGTTAGAGCCGAGATTGCTTGGAGGCGAGGGTAAATTCCCTCAGTTGATTTTGCCAGTATTTCTCTCAGATTGGATAGCCAGTTGGACATCCAAATTTATTGTACTCAAAATTCACTGCTCCATAATAATAAAACCCTCAACTGCTGCATTGGTTTGGGTTTTCCCGGGGCCAATTGTCCAAAAATATTTGTCATATTTTATGTGTGTGTGCTAACATTTCTCAGTTTCCAACATTTTTATTTTCCCAACGTTTATTTTATTTGGCGAAAAAAGTGCAGTGTGATTAATTCAATATTAATCAGAAAATTACTAAACTGTTAATCCATTAGGAGAATTAATTCCAGTTGTTGCATTTCAAACAAATTTTCACAAGATCTGATTTTCAACTATTGGTGAGGATTTCAACAGTATTTCAGCAAAGAGAAGGCAATTAAGCAGTAGCAATGTCTGAATACATCTCTGAATATCCCGAGGATGATTCAGTTATAGAGAGAAATACTGGCAAAAGAATTTGTGAGGAATACCTCACTCAATCATTGAGACTCCAACTGATCCGGATGAAGGAACAACTGCTCTGGACAGGCTTTTGTGAGGAACACCTCACTCAATCACTGAGACTCCGACTGATCCGGATGAAGGAACAACTACCCCGGATAGGCTCTGCGTAGCCTCTGCGTAGATCCAGCGCTGGAACTTCCAGCCACTGCGTCACCCCCTTCCAGGCTCAGTGTTAGCCCTCCTCCAAGTCGTTTTGCCTCTGTGGATGCTGAGAAACAACCTCCCGGTGCCACTTTTCGGATCCCAGCCTTCGAAACTGATCCACCAAAAAAATTACGGAACCTATGCCTCTGCCTCTGCGCTGCTTCTGTGTGAGCCTACGCAGTCACTGCGCGAGCCCCTTCCTTCAACGCTGGCTAGGCTAGATCATCTCTGCCTCTCTCTGACTGATGCTCCATCGTCTGAGAAAATCTTTCTCTCCAGATGCTATCTCTGCCCCTCACTGCGCAGATCTCTAGCTTGAATTTCTCAGCAAACCACGCCCTAGGAATTTCGATCTTAGATCAATTCAGTGTCTCGGTGTGCTTTCCAAATGAACCCTCAAGCCTTTCTTTATAGTTTTCTCGTTGACAAATCAACGACCAGATTATATGTCTAATTGATGGCCAAGATTAAAACATGACTTGATCTTCGTTCTCTAGAAGATTCACACTCTGTTTTATTAATACCCTTTAATTATTTAATTTCCCTAAGATTAGACTTAGGGTCCTCATTAAAATAATTAATTATTTTAATAAAACATGAATTGAGTGGAATTTCCACAAACGGTTTTTGGGTTCTTTGGAATATAAGTGTCTAAGCCTCCACACCAAATTTGAGACTTAGAGCACTTGGGTGATGCTACAAAAATCAACAAGCTATTCAATAGTTTTGCAGAGGATGACTCAGGGATCCATATTGAACTTGACGATGATGCAAAGTATGCAGTGAGAGGATAGGGGACAATTCATGTCCAACTTGAGTGAGGAGGGTCCTTTGATGCGTAGGAGGTACTCTGTGTACCTAGCCTAAAGAAGAACCTTTTGTCCATCTAAGTCATGGAGGACAAAGTTTACGAGGTTAACTTTTAGAGGAGGAAAGTGTTCATCTGAACAGAGGGAGCCAACCCAGAGACTAGTGAGGATTGGGATTTGGGAGGGGAATTTGTATAGACTTCAACATTAGCCTGCTCAGGCTCTAATGCGCACTGATGAGAGCATATGCGAGCTTTGGCACAAGAGGATGGGACGTCTCCATCACAGAGCTCTTCTATTACTGAGACTAATGGTCACTAGGCTTCTGGACTTCAGTTTGGAGCATTAGGGAGGTGCAAAGTGTGTGCACTCGGCAAGAATGTCAAGGCATCTTTCCCTAGTAGCAAGACTCTATCCAAAAGAACTTTGGATCTGATCCATTATGATTAGAAGGGCCTATGTCAGTATCTTCAGTAAGGGGCACATTTTACTATGTTAACTTTATTGATGACTTCTCTAAGAAGACCTAGATCTACTTCATGAAGACCAAGGGTGAGGTTTTCAGTCATTTCAGGGTTGTCAAAGCTTAGATGGAGAATATGATAGGAAGGAGATCAAGGTGTTGAGGACAGACAACGAGGGTAAATACACCTATAATGAGTTCACATATTTCTGCGAGGCAGGGATCAAAAGGGAGAAGGTAGTGGTCTACAACCCACAAAAGAATAGGGTTGCATAGAGGTAGAAGTTAGAACTTGTCTGTCATTAGTGTAGTAAAGGCCATGATCCATGATTAGAGTTTGCCGATGATTCTATGGGCCGAGGCATGCAACACAACTGTGTATTTGCAGAACAGGAGCCCACTCCAAATTTTGGAGGATAAGACACTGAAGGAAGCACATGGGCAAGAAGTTTGAGATAAGACATCTCAGGATATTTGGTTGTCCAGTCTACATCCACATACTCGTGGAAAAGAGGACAAATTTGCAACCCTTAGGTGAGAGGGGCATCTTGGTGGGATACAACGCGGATTCAAAGACTTAGAGAGTCTTCCTGACAGATCAGTGGAAGATAGTATTGAGCCAAGATGTCAAGTTTGAGGAGAATTTGACATTTAGGAAATCTTACGAGCTACCAACAACTACAAAGGGGTCTTAGGAGGAGGAACCAAAGGAGGAGCCGAGAGAAGAGACTTCTAGTAGCAAAGATAGCCAACCTTCAAAGTAAGAGGAGAAGTCAACACCTTCAACATCAGTCAGGAGGCCTATGTGGGAAGAGCAGACCTTGCAAGGTGCTCAGGAGCATGTTGAGCCTCCGAGGACCACTTTCAGGGAGAGCAGGCATCCACAAAAGTTTCCGATGTACATGGCTTTGATGACCAACATCATAGACTCAGATCTTACCAACTTTGAGGAAGCAACTAGCCAGTAGGTGTGGAGAGATGCCATGGTGGAGGAGCACAACTCCATCATGAAGAATGATGTCTAGGAAATTTTGCTCAGACCAAAGGGGAAGTCAGTTGTGACTTCCAAGTGGCTTTAGAGGGTAAAGCATGCACCTAACTGCAGTGTGGAGAAATACAAGGCCAAATTTGTGGCTCACAGGTTCTCTCATAAAGAGGGAGTAGACTACGAGGAAAATTTTGCTCCTATAACTAGATACTCCTCTATTCAAGAAGTTATTTTGATAGCTTTTGAGATGGGATGGAGCATCCATCAGATGGATGTGAAGACCGCCTTCCTCAACATCATTGAGGAAGAAGTCTCCATTGAGAAACCACAGGGGTTTGAGGTCCATGACAGAGAGACGCATGTATGTAGGCTTAAGAAAGCCTTGTATGGACTCAAACAGGTACCCAGGGCCTAATATGCCGGGATTGACAACTATCTGTAGGGCATAGGCTTCACTAAGATTGAGATAGATCCCAACCTATACTTGTTGGTTGGATCTAGGCCCCTCATTTTGGTGTTGTATGCAAATGATCTCATTCTGACAGGTGTAAAGAGATTGATTGTAGGTTGCAAGTCAGATCTAGTGTTAGAATTCGAGATGAAGGATTTTTAGCCCATGCATTACTTTCTGGGACTTGAGGTTTGGCAGCAACTAGGCGAGATCTTCCACAGACAGGGGAAGTACACTCTAGGGATCTTGAAGAGATTCAGGATGGAGGATAACAGACCGATCGCCACTCTGATGGTGACTAACCTGAGGAGATTGATTCTTCAGTTTCAGAGTTGGCAGACTCCAGACATTACAGGCAATTGATTGGATCATTGATGTATCTGGTTAACATCGACCAAACATCAACTTTGCTATTAACACCCTAAGCTAGTTCATGGTGGAATTGAGGGAGGTTCACTAGGTTGCAACAAAGCACGTGCCCATATATTTGCAGGGCATAGTAGGATATGGATTGTAGTACCTTGGTGGAGATGGTGTGAGGTTGCAGGGGTACCCAAATTTAGACAAGGCAGGCAGTGAAATAGGTCGGAAGAGCACATGTGGATGCTGCTTAAGTTTGGGGTCAATAGTCATTTCCTAGTTCAGCAAGAAGTAGACCTAGCTACTAAGGTAGAGTACATGGTGGCCACTCTAGCTAGTTGTGGAGCCATTTGGCTTTGCAAGCTATTCACAGGATTGTTTGGTCAGACGCTTGAGCTTACAATGATCCGCTGAAGTTGTATCAAAGTTTCAGAGAATCTAGTGTTTCAAGATGGGTCAAAGCACATTGAGATCAAATACCACTTCATCAGAGAGATGGTGCTGAGAGGAGCAATCAAGCTGCTATCTGTTTCTACAGAGCAGCAGTTGCCATACATTTTCACCAAGCTCTTGGTGAAGGGCAAGTTCTTCTGATCTTGTGACAAGCTTGGAGTGGTGGAGAATAACTTCCTTGCTAAGAGGGAGTGTTAGTGTTTGTAGCCCAGACAAGTATTTCCATGAGGGTGTCTACTTATGGAAATCGTTATTAAAAGTATCCTATGCTTTTTTAGAAGTTTGCTTTATTAATTAATTAATAAAGTGATCCACTTTAGTCACTTTATTAATTAAAAATCACTTTAGTCACTTTATTAATTAAAAATCACTTTAATAGAAGAATATTCACTTAATAATTTAATTAAAAGAAAGCCATTGATCTCACGGTTAGATCTCAATTGTTGAAGATTAGGTTTTTGGCTCATGTCAAATTTATTAAAGAAAGAGAGGACAAAGGACAGACACAGAACATTCATTTCACAAGTCAAGTGAGTGAATGAGAAAACCAGAGATCTAATTTTCAACCATTGGGGAGGATTCAGCAAGGAGAAGGCAGCTAGGTAGCAGCAAGGAAAAAAGAAACAATACAGTCCAGCAGAGCAGGCCGTACTGCTGTTTGTACGGATTCCATACGGTGGTACGAGTTTGAGGGCAGGTTGCCTCGATTTCCATGCAAATTGTAAGTTTTAGGTTTGTTGTTCGTTTGATTAATTCTCAGAGCCATTTTTCCCTATAAGGGAGCTCTTATAAATTCTGAAGATAATGTTGAATGATGAACTCATCTAGAAGGGCAGAAATATTTGTGCACTGTGTGAGATTGCTTTTCTCGTTTTCTGCTGCATGAAAAAAACTACCAAAATTACCAGCAAGTAACTAGATATAATTTGTTTGCTTAGATCGCTGGTTTTAGGATATTTTAACAGTAGGATATAGTCATTTGTAAAGGAGGAAATCCATTATTTGATGTTTTTGGAATAACAATGGATAATTTGTGGTAATTGGAGGAAAACTTGTGGTAAAAGCCAATTTGGGGCAAAATGGAGGAAAGTTCTTAATCCCTTAAATTTAAAAATAGGAGGAAAGGCCCCAAAGGGAATATATCGGAAGGAGAGAGGAGAATCATTTTTTGTGGATCTTTTTGATTTTTGAGCTGAGGCTCTTGGAGGGTTTTAAGACCCCTTTCTTTCTGATTGGTTTCGGGGGTGAAAGATTCCACCCTAGCCAATCCCTTCTCTCTTCTCTGTTTAGCAAAATTTCTGAGGCAGCACTCATCTATCTTGTGACACTTCTGAGGCAGCAAGTGTGGAGCCGCAAGGGTTGTGAGGTATTGTTTGAACAGGAAAGTATCTCTGAGGCTGCGGAGGTATTTTCTGTGATTCTAGGGCATTCATTGGCAGCAAAATACCCCTGGTTCCCTCTCCCTGAGGCTAAGGTCCATTTGGATTTGATTTTTTGTGGCAGCGTCTTCATCTGAGGCTACGGATGGCATTTCCTGAGCTGTGTAGGGTTTCTGGAGGGCTAACTCTCTATGACAGCAAGGGTATCTGGCACTGTTTGGTTAGCGAAGTTATTCTCTGAGCCAGCGGCTCCACCCTCAGGTACTTACCTGTGGTAGCGGAAGGATTCTGGGCAGCAAATAGGACATTCTGTAACAGCATGGGCCTGTTATAGGGCAGTGAGGAAGCATACAACCTTATCTGAGGCATGCAGCCAGCTTGAAGAAGATTTCTGTGGTAGTGAAGTTGTTTAAGGGAAGATAAATCTTAGCAGCAGGGCTCCTGAGGCCCTATCTGAGGCTGTGGTTAATTGGAAGGAGTGTTTAAACTTTAGTATTTATTGTTATAGTGGAGAACCAACATGGCAGTGAACCCTATCTGAGGCAGCGGAGGTGTTTCCTGTGGGACCAAGGCACTAATTGGAAATAACATACTCCTGATTCCTTCTCCCTGAGGCTGCGGCCCCATGTTAATGGCAATTCCTGAGGCAGCATAGGATCCCTGAAGGGTATCTCCTTGTGGCAAGGGCAGCTGTGTAGTGTCCTGAGGGCGGGTCTGTGCAGTGAAGATTTGTTGGGACAAATTCAGGTTGATTCAAGAACAGCAGCATCTTCTCTGTAACCCTCTCCAAGGTGTCCTGTGGCAGCGAATTGTGGCCAACGAAATCTGGCTGGTTGGCAGCAAAGAGGTACCAAAAGGCTCGTTGAAGGTCAGACCCAGAAGTATTAGGACAGTAGGGTTAGCTAATGTAATAGCGAATGTTGTGAATTTACACTGTAGTGTGAGATTGGGAAGACTGAACTTACACTCTTTATGTATTGCTGGATTAGTTTCATGGGAATGAACTGTTAAATAATGGTTACACTGTTATTGCATTCAATATTGTCTGTGGTTGCAAAATTGAAAGAACATTGTGATACTAGCTAGAATACGAATCTTGTCATTTCAAACCCTAAGGGTAAATTTTCCCCTAGGGATATTACATTTTCATACTTTTAACTGAATTCTCTTTAGTTTTCCTGTTAGAAGTTGCTGTTAGATGACTTTAGCGGCGACAAATTTTGCGTCTGATTGCATCATTCTCATTGTCCAGTCTCTATTTCCATGACAACCCATTAAAAACTGACTCAATGTCCTCCACAAGTCCTTTTTATCCAGAGTAAATACGTTCCTTAGAGCACTAGAATCTACTATTGACACAAGCTTGCCCTAATGTTTATCTACCTATTCAAGAGCCCCTCTAAATCAGGGAAAGGGAGGTAATTCTCGTTTCTCTTTATGTTGGTTTTGCATATCTGTCTCCAATATTGGACGACTCCTTTATAATAATACCCATCATCTGTCTAGAGAAGTTTGATTGAAATTGTGGGTAAATTTGATTGAAATTTGGTTTCTATTGCAGATGTATGCTGCGGTTTGCAGGGTGGCAACACTTCTGCAAACTAGATATGTCGCCCCTGGTTTCTGGATTATTGGATTGAAGGTCTTTGAAGAAGCTGAGAAATTGGTTACTAAACCTTCTGAAAAAAATCACATGAAAGCATGCATTGGTAGAGCCCGTGAACATTTGGGACAGACAGGAGATAGAGAAGACGCCTCAGCACATCAACAGCAAAATACAGGTGAGACTTTCAACTTTGTTGTTTTCATGATTGCTATTTGCATCTGTTTTATATAGTATATCTGTATATCAATGCTATTTTAATCAGTACCTTTTTAAATCAAGATTCAAGAACCAGTGAAAATGCAGCGCTGAGAGGAACTGCATGTAAACATCCCATTTCCTGAATATTCTTGTAACTTATTTTTCTTTTTTCCTTCATAACTTATAGGTCTTGGGAAAACAATGCATGTATTCGTATAAACTTGTAGTACCTGTAAAAAATTGGCATAGTTGGAAGATCGCATCTTAGAAAATAGGCACACTGCCCAAGTTGCACCGTGGAACATCAATGGCAGCTTCTCGTTATTTTAAAGGTATTGCATGTTTGTTATATACCTGACAAGGTGGCAGTGGATATGTAATATACACAACACACAAACTGGAAACAAACTTCAACAAAATATTAATGAATGTCTCAAGGAATGATGTACAATGTATACACATATAAATACATTAAGGAACTGTTGAATCAGCAGTGGATATGTAATATACACAACACACAAACTGGAAACAAACTTCAACAAAATATTAATGAATGTCTCAAGGAATGATGTACAATGTATACACATATAAATACATTAAGGAACTGTTGAATCAGTTCCCCGGATTTCTTGGATTCTAATAACCGATTACCTAACACAAACTAACCCAAGGATTAGTTGCCTAATATTCCCCCCTTAATCCGAAGGGATATACCAAAGTCCAAGAATGAGAGCTCAGAATGCAGAAATGCATCTCAGCCAAGAGTTGAATGTCTCTCGGAAATGGTTTTCAAGGATGACCATAAACTGAAAATGGGAGAACTCAATGTCTCAACCAACACTAATTCTGGAACCTACATAGTAGTTCTCAGAACAAAAAAATGTGGTTTTAAGATGACCACAAACTCCAGAATTGTCACAGCAGTTCCTCAAACAAACTCAATCAATTGAGGTTGTGGCTCAGGATGTAGATCAGTGACTCAGGTTCGCTTGACATCTCGAACTCGAACCTGTAGTAGACCCGCCAACAAATCCCCCTTTGTTGGATACAAGGTGAGAAATATTCCGCATCACTGCAAGACTTGTCACTCTCGAACAAATTCTTTGATATGATTTGTAGATCTTCTTGGCTGCTTTCGTCCATTCCCAAGAAGCAATCCATCCAAAACTTAGCTTCTCTCTTGTAGTGCTCTTCCTTTTGGAACATCTATTTGACTCATGATTTCGCCTTCCACAACGCTCGCACGAGGAAAGATCAAAACACCGATCTTTCATATGTCAAACTCTGTTACACTGTTGGCATCTATCAACTTTTTCTAGAACTCCACCATCCAGAAAACCCGCACTTAGAAATTTTATAGGTTTAGAAAAGTTTGGAATGTGAAAAGATACATCATTGTTATAACCAAGACCAATTCTGTGTTTTATTGTGTGTCATCTCTTCCCATGGTCTTATAACAGGTTTCACATCAACACTTTTAATTGCATCCACATTTTCACCCGAAATCACTTCATTTCTCTGATCATTCTTTGACTGATGATCAGGCTCAAACAAATTGTTGTTTTGAACAAACACCAGTTCAGAATCACAAGTTTTCTTTTGAAGTTCGTCTCACTGTAACCGCGATTCTAACTCCAAGAATTCAATTTTTCTTTTAGCATTTTGCAAACATGATTGGATGTCAGAGAGCATGTCCTTGAGCATGGCAAGAATTTGCTAATGTATTGAAAACGTACTTTCTAAAACAGTCGGAAAACAAAGTTTTCAGTCAAATCACATTACTATTATTTTCTTTAGAATCTAAGCTACTGTTATCTATCATACAATTGTAAAATTCTTTCGGTAATAATCACATGCAATGGAACCATATTCCATTGCATGTGATTATTATTGAAAGAATTTTACAATTTACTATTATTTTATTACTGATCTTCCAAATTCTTTCGGTAATAATCACATGCAATAGAACATGGTCTATTGCATGTAATTATGACTGAAAGAATTTTACAATTTACTACTATTTCATTATTGATCTTCCAAATGAGCAAGAGACATTTTCAGTTTGAAAAACAGTGTAATATCCCTTTTCAGGGATACCTCTCAAACACAGTCAACTCTAAACCAGAGATGGACTGGAGGGGCATTTACCAAATATTTCACCTCTGAAAGAGGATGAGATCTGGAGGTTACCTGGCCCTCACCAGACTCCGTCTATAGAGTATGGGCAAAACACAACAGATGGTATAGCAAGGGACTGTCTCAAAGTAGTGATGCAGATCATACGACAGTACATGAAATGCTAGGAACAATATATGCAACAGATACACATAAAATAGAGAGAATACTGAGCCATTTTATTATGCTGAGAAATATAAGTGAGTACAATAGGTGATCTGAGTGATGGCACCTAGACTTGCATAAGGCAAGTCAAGAAATACTCTCAGAATACTGATGGAATGGCTGCTCTCTGATCTGTGTCCTAGCTGCTGGAAAACTGCCGTGTTGCTGTTACGGCTGGAACAAGGTGAGTGTTTGGGGCTGCTCCCCTACTCGGAATAAGCTGAAACTCTGGAATCAGCCTCTGCTCACCAAACCCAGAAAAGCCCAGAGAGCGTTTCTGGAATGGCCGACCCCCGAAAATCACCCCCTTGAGGATCTAAGCTATCCTCCAAAGCTTTGCGCTGACATTGAAGGGAATCTGCCAAAATACTGCCTCAAACTCTGCCAAAATCCTCCAGTAGGCAAGGGCTGGCCCCTTGCTTAATCGCGAAGCTCGAAACCTCCAAAGGCACCCAATCCGGAGCTTCCCAGAGATGGACTGCGTCCTCCCTCTCAGGACTGCGCAGTCTATGAATGCACTGCTCCTCCACAAAAGCCAAACGCCAATCCTCCTGCAAAATACTGATGGAACAACCTCACCCGAGCAGGCACTCGAAGTCCCCCGGGGCTGAGGGTGAGATCTCCGAACGGAGACACTCGGTGCACTAAACAGTGCTGCAGACTAGCTAAATAACCAACATGCTCAAGAAGTCGAAATGACCAGCTCAATATCATAAACATATGCATCCCCTGCAATGGCTCTCCTCCTCTCCATATATAGCAAATGAAGGCTCTCCATGGGCCCTACTTCGAATTAGGGTTTCCCTTCCTCTAGAAGCTGCCTTTCTACGTTGTCCACCTAGTGCTTTCCACCTCATACCCTGTGCTGGTTGACTTGGTCAAACCTCTTGCGAATGTCTCTTTTCACACATGGGGGTGTGAAATCTAGTTTCATGGCCGATCCCTTTTCATACTAGAGGGATTTCATTTATGTTTTTATTATTATTGGGCCTCCTTTCCCAATTATCATCTCCTAAATGAATTTAGACAAAAATTAATGTTCCAATTTATTGAAGAAAAATTTGGAACATTACAGTCCTCCCCTCCCAAATGTTGCTTGTCCCCAAGCAACTGCAAGGATAGAACTGGAAAGTCTCCACTCAAGGCATGGAGTCTGAAATATGGTGAGGAACATCTCCCTCATGTGGATCCTCCATCCCCAAGCAATCATCCAAACAAAATGAACCACCTCCCAACAAGGTAACTCCTGAAAATCTCCTTTCACCTCAAGCTCCGGTAATGAAGGTGGGCTGAAAATCTGAACTTGGCAAGCATCATAGCTTACCCCATGCTGTCCTTCTCTCCACTCATGACAAGTGTAGAGTGTATGCTAATCCTGGGCTGCAAAAGCATTGCCCTCAAATGGAAAAATGAAGAAAAATCCTCCAAAGAGTTCTCCTCCAACAATGAAGAACAGGCGGGCCCAAAACATATTATCCATGATGAATAGGACATGGTCATCATAGAATATCCCAAGGAGAAGTTTGTTGCAAGTTTTACATGATGATGCATGATGCAAACAATATCTCACAAGGATACAGCGCAGTTCCACCCACTGCAACTTCAGAAAATTACATGGCAAGCAATGTACAAGATTCATCACATCTACTAAAGGATAGTAAATGACTGAATGTAACAACAATACATGATCAAGCACTTGCCCATGGCTATACAATGGATGAATATCAGCCTCATGGCCCACCTCAAAAGGAAACAAACATGTGGTTGTGGTGGCCATATCTACTCCCATGCTCCCATTAGAACATGTAGTGCAGAAAATGTGAGAATTTTTCCCACTTAAAGACACACCCAACTCATGTGTCTCCATCATAATCATGCTTCTCATACAAATCTGATCTATATCAGCAAATGAAGTCATGATCAGCAATAGAATGAAGAGAATGCTGAAGGTTTCAGGTGGTGCAAGAAGGTACCAACAGCTTCCCAAACAAGTACATCACAGTTTTACAAGTTGCTGCTTGAGGAAAGTACAAGGCAAAATGTTTCTTCTTACATGGTTAATCATGCATGTCCCCATATGATACATGTTAGAGTGCATAAACTGAACATACAAGTGATGATAAAACATTTGCCCATGGCCACAAAAGAGATGGCTGCCTCCATCATGTATATTGGCCCAATACAACTCATGGAGCAATGTGACAAGCTTGCCCTCTTGTGAAGCAATGCACTGCATAATAATGGTAAGAGTGTGCAAATCAATGAATGTATATACAAACTTCTCACCATATTCTAGAAGTAATATGGTACATGGATCCATGAATGAGTCCTCCATAGTGTTTTGGCATGCTATGAGGAAAAATGAACCATGTGCTGCAAGAAGGTGCTTGGAACCCCAAGTCAAGAAGAACATGCCATAGTGGTAGATGGCTCTATCATCATTACCTCCTCTTTTATCATCAAGTGCAATAAATATGGAATGATCCTAGGACCTGTGGGTTATGGATCCTCCACATTTCTGCTAGGCACACTTCATCCATACAACTCTTCTCCAAAGTGACAGCGTTGTGAGCTTATGCAAATAAGCCCCTGTCAATACCAAACTCTGTTCTTTGACATGATCCTTGTCAAAGATCCCTCTAATAATGCTGCAACAAATATGGAATACTCCCCAAGATGGAAGAGCTCCCAAATCATCAAAAACCAAAGAGATAATGCCATCTCCTCTTCCTGCAACATCATGCAAAGTGTGAGAGCAAATCTGCTCTTGCTCTCCCAGAAACAAGCAAAGCAACAAGACATTTTGCTGCCTCCCCATACCTCCATCATACCAATCATGTGATGAAGACATGATGAATGATATGAGTATCATATCGACACCATGCATCCATACTCTATGCTGCTCAATGATGTAAGTATGCATCCTCTTACTCTTAGGAAGAGAGTTTGCCAAGTGATGGCCAAACTCTTTCAAGAGTAACCAGCGCAGCCAAGCCTCCTGCTGCCCAGTATCATAGATCTGCAAGTAGCCTCCTAGCTCCTTGCTCATCAACCAAATCCACTCAATCACTTTTGGATGCCTCCTTTTTCTTCTCATCTTGGTACTCCTCCCATGAGGGCTATCATCCTCCCAAATCAAATTCCTGTCTTTGCACTTCATGGGATTTTGAAATGCAATCTTCTCAAGGATCAATGAGACCCTATCAAGACCCAAATAGGTGGTAGGAAAAAACCTCCCATCATGATGTGTATGGCTCAAGGGATGTCCAACACAAGCATGAGAGATGTTATCCATCCTAAGATGTCCTCCATCTTCTATCTGCTCTTGTGAGAAAGGAAAAAAAGCATTGCACTCCATGGTGTGTTGAAGTGCACCTCCAATGAGATCTTTCCTTGAGACCTCCCTCTCATCCGTAGTCTTCCAAAACCAATGAGGTCCTGGATCTGAAAGTAGAAGTTCCTCGTTGAGCTGAGAAGAGCTCATTGAGAAAGTGTCATCTTGAAGGGAGAAAGGTTTTCTCGCTGCAAGATGTCTACCATCATTCTTCAAGGCTTCAAACCCCAACCTCCAATGTGATATGCAATCCAACAAAGGCTCATGAAGATGATGGTTCGTTTCCTCCTTGAAATTTTTCATGTTGCATAGCGCAGTGCAACCAAGCTACTCTATGGTAGTAATGAGATTTGACCCTTGGTCATGCAAAAGTAAAACTCCATAATTTTCAAAAGAAGTTATTGCAACAATAGTTTGTGGAAATTCTTTTATACCTTGATGTGCATTTGTAACTTCTTGTAGGGCTGCAAGAGTTCCTTCCTCAAAAGTGTTGGTTGCCCCAACTGTTGATGCATGTAGTTGCTCTTCTATGAGTGTGACAGCGTTATCACAAGCCTCCTCAAGATGTGGTGTGATCTTCTCTTCCTTTGCTCCTTCATCATCAAAGGTTTTGATCAACCCTTGGATGAACTTTGCAAAAGTTTTCACCCTTTCATGGTTCAAGTGGCTGCTCCACCATACATAAGCTTCACCCTCCAAGTGCAGCGCTGATGTAATGTTCCCGAAATGGAAATCAACAGCTTTTTTATTGCTGAAGAACTCCTTTGTCGGAAATATGAACAAGGCTATGTCAGAGATTGACTGAGAGGGCTTTTACCAGCTATGTCACCTCTAAAGAGGGGATGAGAATTGGAGGCTATCTGGCCTTTTCTCAGACTCTGCCTATAGCTATGTAAATACTTCTTCCTCAGAAGATCTTGCCCAAAGGGATGAGCTACAACAATATGCAAACAAATACATGAAGAGAAAACTTGCTTCAATCTCAGAAAATGATAGAAGAACTCATAGCCATTGTATTAGCTCATAGCAACAAAATAAGTGTACAATATCTTGAGGGAAAGAGCACTCAAGAGAGGGAATGATCATCCTCAAAAAACAAGTACATGAAAGCATGAAATATATTGCTGCATAGACTGCCCTAGCTATGATTGCGCAGTCTTATGGAGACACTGCTGCATACAAATATGAAATATGATGATATTGCAATATAGCTCAAGAAATGAGGGGGAGTGTGCTCTCAACCCCTAAAAATAATGATACAACAATAATACAACAATCCTTAAGAGGATTGGCTACACTGTATGCCCAGAATGGGAAAATACCAAAATGCCGGAGTTGCTGGGTAGCTGCAGCAACTCATAACCAAAATAGAATGAGATGGTAGAATCTACTCTACAATCTGAATCAATCCCCTCCAAGGGATTTCCGGAGTGCAAGGCTGATCCCGACACTGGAAATCTCTCCCTCCAATGTGATGGTGCAAACCCCCACTGCACACTAACTCTGGAATAACGCAGTCTATGGAAGGGACTGCGCTGATGAAGATGGGAGAAAGCTTGGCCTGCTGCCAAAATCTGCAAATGAGCTCAATAACACTCCTCAATGATATCTCCACCAAATGGAGACTCCTTTCTTTGCAAATCAAGTCCCGGAGTGATGTGGTGGAAGCCTCCACTGCAACCCCAACAACACAATGTCTTCTTACTACAAGAATAACGCTGTGATGGAAGAGAATGCTTTGGCCTTGAGCCAAGATGTGGAGAAAGCTGAAGATCAATTCCTCAAGAGGCCTCTCATGAGGAGGAAGGAATCCTAAATAGGAATTCCCCCAGCAACTTTGCTGAACAACAGGAGTATGCTCCTTGTCTCTCAAGACAACGAAATCAATAATCCATTCATGAGCAAAAATGGTTGTCTTGCCCTCTTATATAATTGTGAGCTCTCTCTCCATGGGCCCCACTTCATTAGGGTTTTCCTTCTCAAGGTGTGAAATCAAATACAAAATGATCCCTTCTCATAATATGAGGGATTTTATTGTGATTTTCATTATTCATGGGTCTCCTTACCCATTTATTCTACACCTATGTGAAATTAGAAAAAATTAATGTTCCAATTTTCTGCATGAAAATTTTGGAACATTACAGTCCTCCCCTCCCAAATGTTGCTTGTCCCCAAGCAACTGCAAGGATAGAACTGGAAGGCCTTCTCTCAAGGCATGGAGTCTATGATGTGTTTGAGGGACATCTCCCTCATGTGGATCCTCCATCCCCAAGCTATCAACCATGCAAAATGAGTCAACTTCCAACTAGGCAACTCCTGAAAATAATCCTCCACCCTGTGCTCATGTAGAATAGGTGGGCTGAAATTCTGAACATAGTAAGCTCCATGGCCTACCCCATGCTATCCTCTTCTCCACTCGTGATAAATGTGGAGTGCAAGCTGAACTCGGACTGCAATAATGTTGCCTTCAAGAGGCAAGATGAAGTCTAGATCCCCAAGGACCTCTCCTCCAATGCTGCAAATCAAGCTAGCCCAAATCATCTCATATGTGATGAGTTGGAATTCATCATCATATGGAATCCAAAGAGTCATATGGTTCACCTCATGGAAAAACAAATGGCTGAACTTGGTGACCATATCATCTCCCATACTCCCCTTGGAGCATGAGCTGCAAAAACAATGGAGGTTCCTCCTCCCAAAGGGCACATCCACCTAATGAGTTCCTCCCTCATCATGATACATATGGGGCTGCTGTTGATATATGGCTGAAATATAATGGTCTTCAAGAGAGACCCAAGCCACCCCATCAAACATATAAACCATGAAATGCATCCTCCAAAAATTCAGACTCTCTAAATAGCTCCTCCCACAAGAAGGAAAGAGGTGAAGCTTGGCAATCATGGGCTGCCCATTGTTTCTCCGAAAACATACACCATGCAAAGTAGGGAGAATCATACTCCCAATGGGCATCTCCAACTCATATCCCACTTTCCAGACAAAGCTCCACATGTAAAAAGAAAACTCAACAACACATGGAAGCAAGAACAAATAGGAACAAGTTGTCATATGACAACCGGAAAGTGGATCATAGTTCCACTTATGGAACCTGTGCAGTGCACTCACTGCCTGCATCAAAACAGAAATCAACAAGTGCTCTTTCAACCACTTGTTTGCTGCCACAATCATCTCATAAGATGAAAACATGAACATAAAATATGGTGTCAATAGTGCCCACCAAGAATCATGTGGCTTCCCCCATAGTCCACCCATGAGATAGCCAATCTCAATGTTGCAAATGGCTCCAAGTACATCATCATATAAAACATGAGAAGGGATGATCCTCCTCAATACCACATGTTGATCATATAAAGTAAAGGAAGGCAAATAATAATACAAATGTATACCTCCTCTACCGGTTACTCTGGTCATTGAGCTAGGATGGCTCAACTGAAAGTGCTCCCTTACTCCCAATGAGTAGGAAGGTGGCTGTGACATCCTCATCATCATCATTCGGGCTATGCATCTCTCCATATGCTGATACATATCCTGCTGGATGCCCTCCCAAATGAACTCCTTTGCCAAGGAAAGATATGCATCGAGATGTATGGAAAAGAAGTCCCCCTGTGCTGCAAGTAGCATCTTCTCCTTGAGACTAGAAGCTCTAGTCAAGAAGACTCTGCCATGTGAGTAGATGACCATATCCTCTACCATATATCTGTCATCTCTCTCTGTGTCATCAAGCATACTGCAAGCACCAAGATCCTTGGAGTGCCCCACTAAGAGTTAAGATCTCCAAGAAGGATCAATCCTCCTAAGAGACAGCACTGGTGATCTGGCATGTGAAGCTCCACTCATGCTGTTGCCTACTACTTTGACATCCCTCATGCCAAAGTTTTCCTCCAAACTCTTCACCTCTCCAAAATCCAAGAGCAGTGAATCCCAAATCATTATGCCTCTCATCAATGATAGATCTGGTGGTCTCCCTGGTGGGATGCCCCGATGCAGTGAGACATCAATGACAAGAGTGGACTGTACATATGGTTGGGCAACCTTACCCTTGCTCTCCCTGCGCAGTACAACCTTTCTCCTCTGGAAATGAGAAGAGTGTGTGCTTCTCATCACATGATGCTGCTCTCTCTCTCCTCTTTCTTCCAGCTGTAAAATGGCACAATCATGCTGCTCATTGATTGTGCTTGGACCTCCATGTATGAGATCCTGGGGACCTTCCTGCAAGGATGCAAGAATCCCTCTTATTGGAGCATGTGCTCCTCCTCCCTCTGCATGAGGTACTAGATCAGCTCTATGATTGACAGCGCTGTTGCCCTTCTCCTCATCAACATATGTGGGCAACTCTTCCAAAATGAGATCTTCTCTTGAAAAAGAGACCTCCATTACTCCTTGTGCCAAAATCCAAGATGAAGGTCTTGCTTCCAATAAAGCACCATGCAAGATATCAGCCTCCTCTAAGGGTTTTTGAAGTGATCTTGAGCCCATGAATTCCTCCATCATATGCAAGGGTTTTGTTTTTCTAGCAATGTTTGTTTCCTCCACATGTGTTTCTGATTTCTCCCCACCAAATTTTTCCATCAAAGCCCTAATAAACATTGCATAGGAAGAAGTATTTGCATTTTTCAAAGCAAAGGACTCAAATAACCACCATGCATAGACTTTACCTCCCAAGTGCAGCGCTGCTACTCTGATGGTTTCATCTTCAGGAATCTGATGCTGCTGCAAAAAGGTGTCTAGCTCTTCAATCCAAGCTTTGGCTGAATAAGTAGAGGAACCATCAAAGACAGATAGGAGAAATCTATCCTCATCATGTTGCTTGCTCCTCCTCGCCATGATCTTGCAAAAATCCGGGAAAGAGATGTGATCTCTAAACTTATGAGTTTGAGATTCATACTCATGCAAGAAACCACTAAGAGTTCCCTTCTCCGGTATGCCTTCTTCTTCTTTTCTTCTCATGGCAAAGCTGGCCATGTGATTGCGCTATACCCCTTGGTGTGTAGCTGCATGCTCACACTCCTCATAGAAAAATCTAGAGCTAGCCCTTGATTCAACCCTTTTATTTTCTTCTCCAAAATATGGAGCCTTTTTCCTGCTTATTTCTTGGTCTCCTTGATGAGAATAGGAAGTGCAGGGTTCTTCCTCTTCTTCTTGCTTCTCCTCCTTGGAGAGGTTCTTCTTTGCTCCTAAAACTGATGAGAACAAGCTCATCCTCTTCATCATCTTGATTTCTTCTTTCTTGGGCTTGAAGGCCACATGCTGAGCCAAGAAAGATGCTCTGATACCACTGTAATGTTCCAAAATGGAAATCAGCAGCTTTTTTATCGCTGAAGAACTCCTTTGTCGGAAATATGAAATTCTTCCTCAGAAGATCTGTTGAAATTTGGTTACCGGAGGACAGGTGGTTCCCTAAGGCTTTGATCTTTGGCCTAGGGAAAAGTGTCCAAAAGATTTTAATTTTTCTCCTAAAGTGACTCTATAAAGTTATAAAGTCAAATCTAATTTAAAAGTGACTCTAAGTGATAAAGTTACTAAAGTCTAATTTTAAAGTGACTTTAATAAAGTCAATGTAAAATTAGAAAGGAAAAGTGACTTTGGAAATAAATGACTAAGTGGGTCTCTATTAAAGTGGGGTGAATTAAAAAATAGAAAGTGAGATTTAAATGAGCATTTAATCTCAGCCCTAGATCTCAATCTATTTCAGCCATTGGATTTAGGGATTCCCCAAAAGTCACTTAGGGTTAGGTTAAAGGAGGAAAAGGAGGAAAAGGTCATTCATTCTTTTATGAGCAGATTGGGAGAAGGAGAGAAGGAAAGCAAGGGAGATTTCTGAGCAGTGAGGAGAAAGAGGGCAGCTGATAGAGACTTCAGCAAAATCCATATAGCAGCAAAGAGGCACGGTTCCCAAGGTAGAAATCTGTACAGTAGGAGGTTGGCACATTTTTCGAGTGGGAGAGGCACAGTTTTCGAGGAAGACCATACAACAGCTTCAAAATTTATTTCTAGGCATATTCTTGGCACTAAAATCGAGGAGAGAGGCTACTGGTTGGTGGCACGAATTTCTAGAAATTTGTACAGCAGCAGTATAGCAGCTTCAGCACAGATTTCGAGGCAAAGGAGCATGGAAATCGAGGAGTAGGGTTTCCTGTCAAATCCGTACAGTTCGTACAGCAATACGTCCGTACAACTGGGCACACATTTCAAGAAAGTCAGTTCAGAATTTAATGCTGTAAAAAATGTTGTAAAATTTCTATTTTGAGTTTTTCCTATTTGGCATGTTTTCCAAGGCGGAGTGAATGCACAGAAATCGAGATAAGTACATTTATTGAGTTGCTGGAATTTTTGCTGTAATTTATGCCTCACTGTAAAATGCATTTTCAGAAATAAGGAGCTTTCGAACTGGTTTTCCCCAAGAGTTGTAGGGTGTTTTTCTAGGGTCATGTTGACCAAAAATCTCTGTGTTAAAATGTGTTGAATGGCTGTTTTGAGCTTGCTGCTTTTATTTCTGCGTTTTTCAGCATTCTGTAAATTTTCCAAAATTTGTGTTTTTAGCAAAAAAAATATTTTTCTATTGTTGAATGTAAGGATATGGGAAAGGGCATTTAACTAAAAGGAGAAATAAGGTGAGCGAAACATCAAATTGGGGAAAAAAGGAAATTTCTACAAGATCTTGCTCAAAGGGATGAGCTACAACAATATGCAAACAAATACATGAAGAGCAAACTTGCTTCAATCTCAGAAAATGATAGAAGAACTCATAGCCATTGTATTAGCTCATATCAGAAAAATAAGTGTACAATATCTTGAGGGAAAGAGCACTCAGGATAGGGAATGATCATCCTCAAAGAACAAGTACATGAAAGCATGAAATATATTGCTGCATAGACTGCCCTAGCTATGACTGTGCAGTCTTATGGAGACATTGCTGCATACAAATATGAAAGATGATGATATTTCAATATAGCTCAAGAAATGAGGGGGAGTGTGCTCTCAACCCATAAAAATAATGATACAACAATAATACAACAATCCTTAAGAGGATTGGCTACACTATATGCCCAGAATGGGAAAATACCAAAAAAATCGGAGTTGCTGGGTACCTGCAGCAACTCATAACAAAAATAGAAGGAGATGGTAGAATCTACTCTACAATTTGAATCAATATCCTCCAAAGGATTTCCGGAGTGCAAGGCTGATCCCGACACTGGAAACCTCTCCCCCCAATGTGATGGTGCAAACCCCCACTACAGACTAACTTTGAAATAATGCAGTCTATGGAAGGGACTGTGCTGAGAAGATGGGAGAAAGCTTGGCATGCTGCCAAAATATGCAAATGAGCTCAATAACACTCCTCAATGATATATCCACTAAATGGAGACTCCTTTATCTGCAAATCAAGTCCCGGAGTGATGTGGTGGAAGCCTCCACTGCAACCCCAGCAACACAATGTCTTCTTGTTGCAAGAATAACGCTGTGATGGAAGAGAATGCTTTGGCCTTGAGCCAAGATGTGGAGAAAGATGAAGATCAATTTTTTAAGAGGCCTCTCATGAGGAGGAAGAAATCTTAAACAGGAATTCCCCCAGCAACTTTGCTGAACAACAAGAGTATGCTCCTTGTCTCTCAAGACAACGAAATCAATAATCCATTCATGAGAAAAAATGGTTGTCTTGCCCTCCTCTTACACAATTGTGAGCTCCCTCTCCATGGGCCCCACTTCATTAGGGTTTTCCTTCTCAAGGACTCTTCCCTCCTTCTCTATTGCATTGTGCCACATTGTGCTTTCCACCTCATAGCCTGTGCAGTTTGACTTTGGTCAACTTGACCGAGCCACTTTGCAAAATAGCTCCCTTTCACACATGGAGGTGTGAAATCAAATACAAAATGATCCCTTCTCATAATATGAGGGATTTTATTATGCTTTTCATTATTCATGGGTCTTCTTACACATTTATTCTCCACCTATGTGAAATTAGCAAAAATTAATGTTCCAATTTTCTGCATGAAAATTTTGGAACATTACAGTCCTCTGGTGTTTGTGCAGACAGCTGCGGTACTTGAGCACCAAATGTCTCTTTGAATCTTTAATACCCAACTTTGTGCGCAAGGTATGGAACAGATTCGTCAGTTCGTGCACATCTTGATCCTTTTGTTGCCGCAGCGTGGTCCATTGGATGTATTTTTCCTCATAGCTCCCCACAGGGTAATATTGTTCCTTGATGCCGTCTCGGAACGAATTCCAAGTGGGTTTTTAGTCGATAATAGAGGATGTGCAGAGCTGTCCACTCTTACTCAAAATAGATGTCCACGATCTTTGACATGGGGGGCGACTTTGAGGAATGCAAAAATAATCTTTTCTTGGTCAAAGAAATCATGGACCGAGAAATACCCTGCCAAAAAATTCAACCATCTATCTACGGTGTCTACATCTATTTGGCCTTCAAATACAGGAATATCGAAGTTTACCTGTACCTTGAAGGGAGTGGCGCCTGCAGAGTGGCTGTTGGATGGGCAATCGTTGAAGAATCTGAACAAAGTTATCCATCATCGTGTTTCTTTGTTTCTCGAGGTCCTCCTCGAGCAATATTTTGATAGGATCTCCTTCTCCCTCATCTTTCTTTTCTTCGCCATGGGAGGTCGTCGGGGCTTGTGGTCGATCTTGCAAGGGTTCAACTAGTTGACCCTAACTCCATATACACGAACCTCGTTGAGCATTGGGGACATATAAGAACACAAAGAAAAGCCAGACGCTGCGATACCATTCGTCCGGATTTATGCGGGGAATGCAACGAATAAAAATAACCACCAAACATGAGCTGCCGGCGAAATAATGCTTCACATTTCATTAATAAATAATGACTTAAATAAGCTTACAAACATAATGGAAATAAACTAGCTAGAGAGTCTTTGGTAGAAAATCTCTACGAGAAGAATGTGGTGGCTAAAGACCTACGAACAATGTTACGATGAGGCTCGAGGGCCTATTTATTATTGAGAAACAATGGAGAACCCTAAACATCCAAAAACCTAACCCTAGGAGATGAAGCGCCAAAACTATGGGCCTTGTTTGGGTAAATTGGTGTTTCAACTTCCCAGGGATGTAACTTTGGCATACGATCTCTGTTTGACATGAAACATAACTCATTAGAAAGATCTATCTGAGGAACAAAAATTTTGAGTGAGCAACATTGATCCATGGACTCATATTTCTCTCAGGTTTTCCAAAAAATGTCGTTTGTGGCCTCAAAACGACTCCAGTTCATGACTTGGCGGTAAAAACCAGTAAATTTGTCTTTAAAAGTGAAAATTTTGCAAGAATTGATGGTGCGGGTCCAAATGGAATAGGTGGGTGGCCACCGATATCCACCTAGATCATTCCTCCCTCCTTAAGAAGCAATGGTCCCCATTGCATTGAGATCCTCCATGAGATGAGGCACATTCTATTGTCGAAGATGTCATGGACCTGCGGGTAGACATGCTGGATGCAATTAGTAAATTTGGTTTCTTTATCAACCTCAAACAATACATGTGAGGATTCTGTCTGTGTAGTCGCATGAGGTATGGAAACATCGGGCAACGGTGCATTGGGGGTCATATCAATGGAGTGCTTGTCCTGACAGTGTAGAGGAACCTCTGTGAGTGAGGAGAAAGTTTCCTCGTATTCCTTCATGACTTTGTCCATCTGCTGCAGCCGTGCAGGGGAGCCCTGTTTCAAGGTTGTGGCCACAATATTCTTCTTTCCCTATGAGCGATTTGTATGGAAAATAAATTTCCTGGTTTTGGAAACAATCTTACTATGTTGTTTTGCAGTAGTCAAAGAGATGACAGGAGGCGGTACTACCTCCGGTATCTTGTACAAGTTATTTCCCAAAGTAATAAAAACAACGCGAGGCCTAGACTCATACATAGCATGTTGCCTTCACAAGTATGGTTGTCCCAATAATACATCAGCTACATCAAGAGGAGAAACATCACACAATACCTCATCCATGAATGGCTTGATGCAGGTACCAAAGGCGACACATTGGCGAGAAGAAAAGATCTCTCCACAGGTGGATCCCAGGTGGTATGCGGTTGCAAGTGCTATGGTCGATGGGTCGAGCTGCTTCATGACCCTGCTTTGAAATGAGGGTTCTTTTAAGCACGCTATCGTGATAAATTGCAGCGAAGAACCCTTCACCCACATGCAAATGGAAGAGGCGCTCCCCTCCTGGATCTTCATGTTGGATCTTGGTGGTGGAAAAAATTGTCTTGTGATCCACATCAATGATGTTAACGCCCTTTTTCATTGCCTTTGTACGGCTCGACTCGGGATCAAAAAATGCATCTGATTCGGGTGCCTTTAGTTCGGCCACCAATGAATGTTTGGCTCAACACTCATTTGTGTTGTGAGTGGGGTTGTTATGGAAATTCACACCACTTCCTATTGTTAGTATGAATTCTTCGTCGAAGTGTACGAAAAAAAACCACTTTAGCTACGCATAACTAATAGCCCTAACAACAATAATGGCTGCAAAACATCTTCAGATCTGCAATTAGTA